>JAQFVV010006280.1:1758516-2005954 GCA_028023455.1 Epiperipatus broadwayi | reverse complement strand
TAAAATATTTATACATACCCCAAAGCTAGATAGTTTATGGGTTAATGTACAAAATTTAAAAAAAATCAATGTTATATTAGCAATTTTAGATACAGTTTTATTATACAAATCACAGATTAGTATGGAATCAAACTAAAAATATACTAGAATTAAAAGCAGTTGTATTTCAAACATATTGGTAGAACAAGTCTACTCTTTTCATTTTTTAAAAAAGGCCTAAATAGTTTTGGGTCAATGATATGTATTATTAATAAATAAATTAAATGGAAATTACATTTTCCTTTGGCCTGAATAAAACAATAAATGTGAATATTCATAGTAATGTATAAGTTTGCTTTAAGGTCATTTTGTGATATACAAAAACAAATACATTTCTATTAAATCAGTGATAATTTTTATGAATGATGATATTGTGAAATTGTTTGAAATAATATAAAAATTCAGAAAAATGTGCTTGATGACATTATAACTTTCCATCAAATTACTTAGATTTTTCTAAAATTAACAACACGTTTAAATAATATTGTTTCTCATAATTTAAAACTAAAAGGCTGAAATTATTGATAAAATTCTTGGAAAAGTTTGAAAATTTATTGTTAAATATATCATCTTCAAAAAAATCATTGAAACTTTTTATGAATATATAACTGATGCGTTTTTAAAATTAAAAGTCCTTAAAAATTGCAATAATTATCATAAAATATGACAACAAAATTACTTTCTATATTTAATTGAATCGAATGTTTCCAGACATAAATAAGAGATTTCCAAAGACTTAGCATAATTTTATCACAAGCCAAAATGTATTGCAAATATGATTTTTACTGCATGACTGATACAAAATAAAGGGTCTTGAGAAAAAGTGTGATTTAAATAAAGCATTTCAAGTTTTGGTTTATATATTTCATTAAATATTTATTCAGTGGCTTGAAAACTATTAGTTATTCATGGACATTTATTTTTACATCACTGACATAACATTTTAACATAAGAATAACTGTTAATGCTTGAAATTGGTAGAAAACTTAGCACATTTAAATTAAAATTTGATGTTTAAAAGGCGTGTTTTGTTTCCGAATTTTCTTTTATTTCGATAGTAGTTGAAATAATTTATAACAACTATTAAAATATAATATAAATACTAGTATAATATTATTGTCAATTCAAAGGATGACTATAGAATATTCAAAATATTATTGAATGCAATTATATAAAAAATTTGATTCAGTAATTAATTTTAAAATTCCCAAATTCTTTAATATTTATTGATAGAAAAAAATCAGCAGTGTTCAACTTGAACAAATATCCGAGTTAATGAATGTGAATCAATTTCAAATATTGCGTGACAGCTTTTTAGATAGAAAGACACACTTTGCGAATGTTGAGTGAAATATATGGCCCTTGCTGTTGCATTTAATGATTTCAACTAAGTTAGGTGAAGTTAATCTGTCAAATTTATTCTATGGAATTTGGGGTGTAGATGTTTGTTAATACATAAGGGCATTGGATAATTTGTTTTAAAATTATTTTGTAATATTTTAAGAAAATAATACCACAAGAATCATAAAATCAAAGATCTGTTTTTAGCTTGTGGGATGTGTTAATAACAATTTATAATATTTGTCCACTTAATTAGATATATAAAGCTAATGAATGGTAACGGACTTCCCAAAAAGTAATTTAAAGGTAAAGCATGAAAACTTTTTTGTGGTTGAAAATCACTCTTGTTTACATTACAAAAATTATCTTAAAGATGATCTCAAAAAATTGCAATAATCATTTTCTTTTATTGAGAGAATATACTCATTGATAAAACAATGTTTTGACATGATCACCATCAATTCTTATGCTTGCTCAAGCTGTTAAAACAGGCAAAAACTCTCCATACCGTTAGTATCCCTCCATGTACAAGCCAGAGTAATCAATGGATGCCAGGAAACATGTGCATAAAAATTTCATTGGATGAGTAGGCATTAGATAGGGATTTTATGTGCAAGTCTTTCTGGCATCCATTGATTCACTCAAAATTACACTGAATAACACTACTGAATGGAGAGATTTTGCCTGTTAAAACACAGTAGAAGTCTTATAATTAACTAAAAATAATATTAAATTCTTTGAGAAAAAAAATGCTTGAAGAGTTAATATAAGCATAACTAAATATCAATGCATGATATATGTGGATGTATTTTTGGTTTAGTGGCCTAGTTTTTCATATTCATTACAAAAGTCATCTTTTTTTTTAGTTTTTTGTTATTTCTATCTATCTTTTTTCCTACAATTAGAAATCTTATACTTACTTACAAATGGTTTCTAATAAACATTACTTTTTATTTGATTAATTAGAATAAGTATAATCTATTAGAAATATTAAATAGTATGATATGATTTCTTTCAATAAAGAGATGCAGGTATACTATTTTGTTGAAACTAATGGCTTGCTTTTATATTTTAAACATATTAAAAAATGTGCTTATGGCTTCTAAGGAATCAGGTCTTTTTCAGTTAGACCAAGCTCTCCAGATGCTGTACAGTGTCCCTCTAACCTATGATATAAATTACAAAAATTAACTCTATTAGTGATAATTTTAGGAAGCATTTATTTATTACAATAACTTTTAAAAAATACATAAATGCTCTTCATGACATACTGCAGCAATAGGTTGTTGGACTCAGGAGTAAAAATTTTTTGTATTGAGACTCAACTTCTTATTTCTAGTAATCGAATTTCATATGTCTACCCAAATGACAAGTCACTCAGTTGTTATTATCAATAAACAAATGATTGGTAGTCATAAATTATTAAATCAGAAAATATTTTATTTAATATAGAATATAAATTTAGTAAAGTTCAAATTTATATAGCATTCTTTGTATAGATTAATGATAGCCTATATCTTTTAAACTTTCATTCTCCCCCTAGCTATTAATGCATTTGCTATATTTCAAACATAAGTTGGCAAATAGTGGAAGAAAATATAACGATGCACTTAGAAACAATCCAAAAAAATTAGCCCACGCAAATCTTCAAATGCCACACTATTTTATTTATTAAAAATAACTTAAATAATCTTATAATTTTATCATAGTAAAATAAAAATTAAAAAACTTTGCAAAATACTTTTTAAAATATAGCTGCCTTCCAAACAGCTGGCCCGGGTTCGCTTCCCGGTCAACGCATTTGACATATGAAAAACAAAAAAGAACACAATATTTTTCTGTACTGAGTTCAATTGAAAATCAGTTAATTACTTTGGGTTTGTCTTCGTTTAATATAATTTTGTCAAGTTTAGTTTTTGCTAGAAATTATTAGTTTAGTTTTTTTGTTAGAAATTATTAGTTTAATCTATGATAATTATATACTTCCTATGTTTATTGCCGTTTATTTATTTCAAAAGGTTTTGCAATATTCCAGTATGTAGCCACTTAGCTTATGGTAATCTGCAAAATTGTTTAAAATCTTGAAGATCTTTAACTGAACTGGTCAGCTAGAAAGCAAGAACGGTTTTTTAACTTAATGGAAATTTACTAAAAGCTGTTGGTCTTTGACGTAATTGATTTTTTTTCAGTTTATTTCCTTTGGAATTTACAAAGGCAAATAGTATATAATGATTAAGTTAAAAAATATTTGAAAGGTTGCAAAATTAGTTGAATTTCTTTACTGAATTAATATTAATAAAAATTATAATGGGAAAAAAAATCAATACTATTGTTATACATATAGATGCACATATGGGTATTTTTGGCTAATGCCTACCTAAATAATTAGAAATTGATTCATAGAGAATTACTAAAATTTAATGTCCAATATTTAGATCACTACACCAGGGAAAAGAATAACTTGATTTACAGAATTTATCTGTCTATCTCATACTATATGCATAATAGTATAGAGAATCTGATTCTAAAGTTAAATTATCAATGGCAAAAGCAGTGATATTGTGAGAGTTTTACGACTGGTGAAAAAATCAATATTATTGAAAACAATCAATCAAAACATAAAACTTTGCTTCTCCATTTTAGACATCACTAGACTAAGAATCTTCCAATAAAACTTTAAATAATTTTTTTTTTGATACTAGTAATAATAATTAGCTGATAATCAAATATTAACAACATGACGACTTCTATGTTTGTTACTTCAAAACTGGCAAAATTATTAATCATATCACAATAATACAACAGTTCATATTATTTAGGGATAAAAGACAAATTATCCAAGCTGCCTAGAGTCTTAGAAGTTCTTAGGTAATTTTTTAAAATAATTTTTAATATAAAAAAAGATTCATGATAAGTAAACACTTTTGAAATATGTAAATTTGCATTAATAATTATGAAATTTATTTGTTTATAAATAAACTAATATCTATAATTAATAAAATGGAACCATTTTTATAATCCTTCTTTCTGAGAAAACTATAATTTTTACAGAATTATGTGATTTGATCTCTATCACAAATTTCTTATAAGAATAATATTAGATTAAAAAATATATTAGAAAATTGATTATTATTATCTTAATTGTTTTCAGTTTTACAAGAATACAGATGTCTCTAAATGCAAGTCCCAGTACAAATGCTTTGCCTACCTAGTACTAAAGCTGGTATAAGGCAACATTATGATAATGATTATTCATTTCTCTGTACTATTGATTTCTTTACCTATTTTTAAATTTAAAAAGTAATTCAAGATATTAGATGATGCACAATCAATTTCTGGTATTCAACAACTGCACCATATAGTTTTTTTACTAGTTCATTAAAAAATTAAATATAAAACTAAAAGATATTTCTAAAAATATTGATGTCTATGCAATTTAGTTTATATAAATTTTACTAATAAATATTCATCTGCTATTCTATTAGGATATATATATATATATATATATATATATATATATATATATATATATATATATATATATATATATATATATATATATATATATATATATAAACATTACAAGCATAAAGCTAAACTAGTCAATATAAAATCAAAACTACCCCAAATCTAAAATTAAACCAGACCAGCATAAAAATAATATTAAAACACAACCTAAGGTTTCACTGCTACAAGCAGACTTCTCAAGTGTAAAGAACTATATATATATATATATATATATATATATATATATATATATACTATTAAAAAATACCCACAAATCCATTAAATAATACAAAAGAAATTTTTGATAGAAAGACTATTCCTGGTGTAGTATATTTTATTTCTTGTTTATTTGTAAAAAGGTTTACATAGGTCAGAGTATTTTGAGTTTAAATGAAAGAATAAAGGTTCATAAAAGTAGAGTTAAAAATAGATATCTTAATTTTGCTTTGTATGTCCATGAAAAAGATACAGGCCACACTATTGATTTTGATGAAGCTAAGGTTGTCTTCTTTGAGAGAAATGAAATCAAAAGAAGGATTAAGAGAGTCTTTATTATTGAAAATTTATTATTCTGGAAGCAATTAGCTTATTTAAGAGTTCTTTTAGTATTAGGGGTGGATGGGAAGTGAATGGATTTAGTGGGTAGTTTTTAATAGTATATATATTAGTGTAGTTTTTTGTAGTTCTTTACACTTGAGAAGTCTGTTTGTAGCAGTGAAACCTCAGTTTGTGTTTTAATATTATTTTTATGCTGGTCTGATTTAATTTTAGATTTGGGGTAGTTTTGATTATATATATATATATATTGTAACGATATATAAATATGTCGTTACATTAATTTAAAATAAAAACTTAATAAAAGTTCGCAAATAAAAGTAAAAAACTAAACGCTAAAATTAAAATATTGTTAAACGTATATATTCGCACAGATGCTAAACTTTAAAAATATTTTTTTCATAAACAAAAAAAAAAAAAAGTATTTGAACGTATTTTTTTTTAATAAAAAAAATACAAGATTGAAATATAAAAATATTTTAATAAAAAAATAACGTAAGTTAAAATAAAAACAGGTATTAATTAATTCCTGTAATCTATAAATGGAAATGATTGTTTATTAATTATCTAAAAGCTGTTTAATTAAAAAGTCAGATGAAAAGTTAGATAAGAGAAGAAAGAGATTTTAGCTTGACCAATGGAAGCAAATAAAGGCCCGGACCATAACCAAAAAACAGAACAGTGACGTTTTTGTTTATGGAATCCATAGGAGGACTATAAAAAGAAAAAATATTGAGTTCCAATCAGTTTTTTTTCCAACTTGATTTGATGACAATGGTAAGACGCACTTGCCGTTCTCTCTCATTTTTTTTGTTTGTTTAAAAAAAAAAATAAAATGAAAAGACTGTGATACCAGAATGGAACCAGCTAATGCTACCTCCAGAACATTTTCTTCCAATGGAGACACTGTGGGAATTGCCAACAGGAACCTGGACTCTTATACGGTAAGCTATATTGACATGAACTCTAAATTTAAAAAAATTACTAAGAACTTTCGTTCAAGCTTATGAACTTCTATCTGACTTTTAAGTTTTTAAATCACATTAATAATGTTTAATTTTATATGTTTCCCGATTGATAAACATCATTTCCATTTTTTTTCTCCTTATTGTAAAGATTATTTAAATGTATGAAATTTAAGTTGTTTATAGACGCTTGCATGGATTAGTTTGCGGTTAATTATATTTTGGTTTTCATATTTGATCAAAATATATAGACATTCGATAAATAATGATACCTTACGGTGAGTATCTAAAATGTATTTATTCGGATGTCTTTTAAGTTATTGGTGACAACGCAAGTATCTTATGGTGAATACTATTGGGTTACTTATAAGTTTCCCTCTGCGATTGTCGGTATCAATAATTTTGTATTTTGATCGTTTATGTTTATTTTGAAATGTTTTTGACCGTGGAATCTATGTAATCGATCTATACCCAACATTTTTAAACAAATCTGTGCGAGCGTATTTAAATGTTAAAATTAAGTCGGGCGTGAATGGCTATATAGTTTTGTAAAGTTGTATTAAGGGAGGGTAATCTTAGGTTATTCATTTCGTAGTTGAATTGGTTCAATGGATTGGATATATTTATGTAATTAGTAGATGTAGTATGAGGTCTGCTATGGGCAGGATTATAGATATACGCCACACACCCTCTGTTTGCCTATGGATGGGTTTGTAAGTCGGCAGAAGACCGCAGTCCATTCCTATGGAGTTTTTTGTTTATTGATCTACTTGCCCACAGATGTCACATTCCTGTTGGTGGAGAGTCAATGTCTTCTCTATTTCTACTTATTGTTCAGATGTACATTCTGACAATATAGTATTTTGTGTTGTTGTATCATGCTACATTGAATACATGAATGTATCAGATGGATTGGTGCCAGTTGATTGCGAAATTTGTTGCCTAAGGTTAAATCAGGGAAGAATATTTTCCTTTCAAATGCAGACCTATGTAGTCCATTCATACTCGACCCTCTAAATAAATAGTAAACTCATTATTTGCAATCTACTTAAATTTAGAATTAAAGATCAATATAAAATTATAAACGTTAAATTTATTCCTCAAAATTTAAATATTATTTTATATGTGTGTAAATAAATATTTTTATGTGTTAATTTCTGGCAGTGGCTTTTATTCTTTTATATTTAAGATATAAAATTTATAGATTTTTATCTCTGCGTCTCCGCTGAGCTAGTGACTTGGGCTAACAGTCGGAATATTTAAAGAAAGTGGAATCTTAACAGCGCGTATCTGCCTACTTTATAAATTTTTCTAGGCTCAAATGCCTAGATGGCGCCCTTGTAGTGCAGATATTGTTTTTGCGGTTAGATTCGATCTTCACTTTCATTCCGATTGGTACAATATATATATATATTGAAGTGGTAAATCTGTAGTACATATTTAACTTCACTGCCTGATGACATTACATACCTTCAAAGTAGGGTTTGAACCCGTTTATATGTTTATTTGGTCATCTAGGAATGTTAAGCACACACATATACACGTATAACTTCCACCCTGTTTATTTAAGAAATGGTTATGTGTAACCAGTTGAATTTTTATTTTAGCTTAAGTATATTTTATTTTCAAGCTTGTAAATTCCCTTCACTTAGATAATTGTGTATGTGCGTATATGTATTACAGATATAAAAATAAATACAATTAATATAGAGCTAAAGCAAATGTCAGAAAATTCTAAAAAGTATTATTACAATTTAAAAAAGGTCATTCTCATTTTAACTATTTCAAGTGAAACCAAAAATCATATTTTAAAGTTATTTGCAATTTTAAAAATATGTTTAAATAATGCTTTCTGGAACGTATTGTTTATATCTTCCAATATTGCTAAATTTCAAGTATAGGAGGAACAGAAGTTCTAGGAACGCATGGAAGGAGTTCAAATCACTCTTCTCTCTGGTATTTGTGTAGAGAGTGGAAATAAAATGGACTGTGAGTAAAAGGAATTTGCCTCCCTGATCTTAAATCGCCTTTGTTCTGCCTCCCTGCTATGCCATCGCTACTTGAGAACTGTTATGTCTTACTGTAAAAGAATATTGGAAGATGCCTCCCATTATGTTATTAATATTGTGCCTTGCTAAACTTCATATATGTTATTATAAGTGGCCTCATAACTTCTAAAGGTAATCCGTTTTGCCGAAGAATGAACTCTTAATTTTCCTCACTTCATTTCTTTCCTAAATCTTAATTGTAATCAGAATGTAATCTTTATTTATTTTATAACTGACTATAAACTTAATTATCGTTAAATTTGTGATTTTCTCTTTTAAGTTTTAAACTTGGTTTTTGAAACGCTAAGCACAGAATTATGTACTTTAAATCTATCATTAGCTTTAAAAGTTTCACACTCTAATTGGCAAAACTTATTTTAAATATATATCTTATTAAATTAGTTTTAGTATGCTAATGTTTTAATCTAGCGAACTGAAATTATTTCAATCATCATTCCGATATTTTTGGAATATTTAAATAGTTAAACGTAAAATTTCTTATTGAACGCTGTTCGCTCGGTTAAATATTTTGAAATTATGCTTAATGGCGGATTGTTTAAAAATCATATCACTATCGATATTTAAATGCAATTTATGTTCTTTTAATAAATTTGATTATTAATATATTTTAATAACTAATTATTACTTATACACCATTAAAAGTTAAATTAATTATAATATATTGTCGTTTAGGACTACTTGGGCTTGTTAAATAGGAAAAATAATATTTTTCCCTCTTCTATATTCGACATCCTAAATTTATTAAAGTTATACATGTATGATGCTGAGTGGGTTATTATTTTATCATGGCGTTACACATGCTATTATTGCTTTATTTAAGCTTAAATTATTTCATTAGTTATTTAAGATATAAGCCATATTCACATTGCTTACTTATGATAGCATTTTAAAGAATTATATTTTGCTTTATCATATTTACTCATCCGAAATCCGGATTTTCTTCATGTAACTCGTATAGGAATGATGTTTGGTATAACCAATCCCAGGATAAACATTAGAGTATTAAGGCTCTGCATGTGACACGTTGGAGGTCGTACCATGGAATCCTTATCACTCATTTTTTCAAATATTGCCTTGTGATAAATACAAGCGGAATCATATATGTGATAAAGTTTTTCAGTCCAAAGACGGACATCTCCATTTTAAACGCTGTCATTATAGTTAGCACTGTAGTTCTTTTATGGGTAGTTCTCATATTATTTATAAGACATGGTGCAGTGATGTTTGTAAACCACTCATTTTATAATTAGTCGAATATTTTAGGATTGTCACAGTAAAGCTAATTTAGGCTAACCCATTCCTCATTTGTACAGGCCCAAATATGCTCATAAATGATAAATTATTAACTATCATATCAAGAGTAAACCTCTCTTTAGAAATGAATTTGTAAACATCCTTATCATTACTTAAAGTAATGATCACCACATTGATAACATTAATTTATTATTATACTATAACTCATTAGCATACTAAATCAGTTGCTTATATGCAAAGTAATAACCGCATTAAATCTGTGCTATGTTTTCTAATGTAAATTAAATTGTTTATATTTATTAAATTATTATGTTTTAATAATTACTCATGCGTTGAATCTTACTGACTCTCACTCATTGAATAACTATTTATAATAATGTTAGTAATATTTAGAAGTTATAACTAATTACTTTAAATGGACATTTATCTCTGGGTTGTTCTGTCTTTGCTCATTCTGGATGAATACTATTTTATAATTCATGTTTCTTTTGCAATGCTAGCTGTGTGCAATTCATTTAAAATTTATAAATTGTTCCTTCACATAAGATATTTGATTGAGCCAAGATTTGATATTATTTATTTACATTAATTACCCTATAGATCTCATGTTTCTCTGCTGTGTCTCTGGGACCAGAATGAATAAAATTTCATGTTATCATCAGAAGTGTTGTTTCTAATGTTATAGTTTTAGAGAAGAGCAAATAGGGCAGAATTCATGATTGCTCCTGACCTGTGTATCTCGGGCATGAGTGGATTTAGGGTACTTTTGCTTAGATTCTAAACCTTGTTAAATGAACATACAATTCTGACTGGTACAATTTATATATATATATATATATATATATATATATATATATATATATATATATATATATATATATATATATATATATATATATATATATGATGTTATTGCTTCATTGGACATTACAGAAATGTATGGATCTATTGATAGAATGAATTCCATAAAAATAATTGAACAAGCATTAAAAAGTAAAAGTATTTGTAAACATATGATAAAATTTATTGTTGATTCTTTAAAATTTTTTAATGATAACATTGTTGATTTTTTGAAGATCAATATTATAAAATGTCTAAAGGTTGGCCTATGGATCTGCCTGTAGTTGCACAAGTTTGCAATTTCGTTTTATTTACATATGAGAGTATTTTAAATATGTGTACTTTTGGAGATATTAAAATTTACAAAAGATATATGGATGATGTTTTTGTTTGTGGAAATACTAATAGTATAAATTTGCTTGTAGAAGAATTAAATATGTTGAATGGCTTGAAATGGACTATTGAAAAGGAACAGGACAATAATATTAAATAATTAGATTTAATGATTACAAGAGATAACAGTATATTAAATTATAAACTAATAATTAAGTCACTGCAAAAAGAGTATATATAAATTGTAAATCAAAAGTACCAATGATGCATAAGATGACAAGTTTTAGATCTTTTTTGTTTCGTGATGGAAAATTATGTTGTTACCAAAGTGATAAACTGAAAAATATTGAAATATATGCCAAGGAATTGCTTGATGTTGGTTATAAAATGGAAAAAATAAATAATACTTTATGTCAATTTAAAAAAAGTTATAATAATTTAAAAGAAATGAAGATTAATAGTAAACAATGGATCCACAAGTGAAAATTTTTAAGGATTTATATAAAAATGTGTTTAATGTTTCATTCTATGTTCCAAACAATATTAATAAATTAGTCAATAATTCTAAGGATGTCATACCTGTCAAGCAGAAAAGTAATGTCATATATAAATTTTTTTGTGATTGTATGCTATCATATATAGGTGAATCTAGGTGCAATATTGAGAAGAGATTGAGGGAGCATGAATTGTTATACAAGTGTGTAAAAAATAAAAATAATGGTGATTTAATATCTCCTTCAGTTTTATTTGATCATGAAAAAATGTGTAAATATAAATTTAAATTTGAATTTGAAAATGTGAAAATTTTTCATGAAGAGAGAACCCATAGTAAAAGAAAAATTAAAGAGGCAATTTTTATAAACAGGAATAAAATGAAGTTAATAAATTGACAAGCTGCTAACATTAAAATATGAGATTCATGGAATTTGAATTGATGACGTTTGCTTCCACTTTTGTCTTTGAATTTAATGGCAGTTGAGGCAGGTTTAAGAAATTAACAGAAAGTACTTTTGTGGATTTAAAAATTGTTTGTAATAGTTTGTAAACCGTTAAATTTATTATTTCAATTATAATTACTACAATATATATATATATAAAATACATATTTTGCGGGTTCATCCATGTTAAAAACTTTTAATATCAATATACTGACGTTTCGACTTAGTCACACAAGCCATCCACAGAGTTATAAAAAGGTAGAAAGACGGTTGTAGAGGCGCTACAATCACTGGTTTGAATAAAACATTAAAAATCCCACCAATAGCAAAAATGTTAAATTTAAGAATGTTTTTTAAAGAAATCTTTCCAAATATATATATATATATAACATACCAATATAGATAGTAATCAATATTTCTCACTGTTGTCAAGGCAACCACTCTCCTTTTAATAATAAGAGTGGAAATCCACTCTTACTAATGGTTAAATAAATACATATGGACACTTAAAGATTGCAACTTGACCACAGAGATTGAAATATTGATACAGTGAAGTTTAAATAACCCTCTTTAAACATGAAATAAAAATGTCCATGTAATGCAAGATTAATAAATAGTTTATTATAACATTACAAACTGCAATACTTTTAAATTCCTCATGTATTATTTAAATAATAAGTGAAATAATGCTTGAAGCTAAATGAGATAATATGTAACCATTAAAACAGTAACCACGTAAACATACCAATATAGATAGTAATCAATATTTCTCACTGTTGTCAAGGCAACCTCTCTTTTTTTAATAACAAAAATTACTTTGAAATAAAGTGTACAATATTGATTATACTAATATATAAAAATTAACAATAGCCTTAGCCAGTTTATTGAACATCTGCTATTTTAAGTAGCATTTTATAGTTAAAAATTAAACACATACAATGTTAATGCTCCATGAATTGTTAATTTTCCATATTTTTATGTATGTTAACACAATTATAATGTTTATCTAATAAACCGACTGTAATCAAGATGTCAATAAAGCATGAAATTCACATATCTGATACATTTAGTTCACTGATAAGCAAAGTTTGTTCATGAAAGTATGCACAGTGATCATGATCTGAGTTTCAGTATTGGAATTAGGATTATGAATGCAATGTAAAAACCAAAAAAAAAAAAAAAAAAATGAAAATTTAATTCCAATGCAATGATAATTTTCACTTTTACAAGGAGTTAAAAGTGGATAAAGTTAATCTTTATCTTGCATCAGAATTATATAAAAGAAAATATAGAACTGTTTCACAGGCATGAAGATTAAGGTATTTGATACTTTTAGTTCACCTGAAGAGTGATGATTATTTGCAAAGACATCTAGAATGAAAGAGAGTGATGTGAGTTTTTATTCTGGTGAATGGATGCAATATAATGGAATTGAAAGGAATACACAAAAATATATATAAATATGCAACCAATAAAAATTTTCAGATTTGCACTGCACTACTCCAAAGCTTGCTATACATTTTAAAATATAACTCAATGTAAAATTTTCACTGTCATTTTTTTTCTTATACATGCATTTTCCCAAGAAGTTCCAACTTTTCAGATGATCTAAAAATTTGAAGGGTATAAATATCCAGTGATAGTTCAAAATGTAATGAAAAGCTGTGATGATTCAGATTTGATTAATTACAAATATCAGATGCATTGAACCATTTTGTTATATATATATATATATATATATATATATATATATATATATATATATATATATATATATATATATATATATATATATATATATATTTTGTACTGAGTAGATCTTGATCACAGTTTGAGGCATATTAGGAGGTTATTTATATGCCAATAATTCAATGCTATTGCAACACTGCCAAAAATAATGATAATCAAATGCAAATAAAACTATTTATTGTACATAGCTACACATAACTGGATGAACCATTATATACTTGATAAAAAATGACTACAAGTTCTACTGATATATTCCTCTTTAAGAAAAATAAAAATTCATTTAGCACAATACTAAATCATTTCCAGAGCTATCCTTCACCATCAGAATAATATAGTTGGATTACTCAAATCATAATTTTATTGAAATGATATTGATGAATAGATTCTCTAACAATAATCACTACTATTTACTTCTGTGTTCTTATGAAAGAAATAATATTGGCTAATTTAAATCAGCTTTATTTGTTTAAAGTATGATTCAATACTCAGAAGAAAGATTTGGCTATCTTTATTACTTCATAAATATTTGTATGATCTTTAAAAATTACCAATGGACTAGCACAATTTGGAAGCACTTTAAACTCTTTTTCTGTGATTTAAATAACTCACAATCGCAAATATAAATACACTCTATGCTATAACAGTCAGGCTGAGAAAAAGAATGGATACTACTAATGCTAATTTTTAAAATAATTTAATAAAATAACTAATTATGAAAATGACAAAATAATTTCAAGCATATACAAAATCATTATGCAGTTCTATACAAATATTATTGCTGAAGGATAATTCTAAATCTAAATATGTAAATTATCCTGGCATAGTATTCCTACTTGAATATATGAATGGTTGTCGTCAGAGCATTATTTACCCCTCCCTACCTAACCTTTTCAAAGATATACATATATGCTGTATAAAATTATTTATTAATTATATACAAACAGTTTATATATTATTAAAATAAAAATGTATTCAATTTAGTATCTTATAAATATATTAATAAATTAAAATGAAAATATAAAATCTTACAAGAGAAAAAATAATAACAAAGAGTGTACATAATAATTTATCTATTTTCAATAAATGTTAACCTATTAAAATATTTAATTAATTAAAATTTCTCAAGTTATTCTATAATATAAATTAAATCACTATCTTTAAAAATAACATCACTATTTATTATTATTTCTTTCACCTTTATTATACATGGTCTAACGTAAAAAATACATTTTTGAGAATATTCAACATAACAACAAGCCACTTATTTCTAATTAGAAACTTTTTTCTTCTAAACATTAGTTTTTTTCATATATAAATTTGTATATCTCTATCTTGCTGAACATTATTTCTTATTGGTTTAATTTTCTTTATGACATTATTTTTATATTAATATAATGAATGACTTTTAGATTTCCATATCACTTTGGTTTATTACATAGGTTATTGATTTAAGAATATATTTTATCTTACTGGATAGACAATAAACACCTTATAAAACATTCTAAGTATATAGACCTATTATTATACAAAAGTCACATTTATAGATCATAATAATGATTTAATTAATTAGATTATTAGCATGACAATATTATTATGTATTACAGAAGGTTATATAAAACAAAGGTAAAAGAACAAAGGCAATATACATAAAGAAACACAATATTGAAAGTTTGATTAATTATCAGTAATTTGTGAATAAGTGTTCATATCGCTAGATTGTGTTTGTTGACTGGAAGTTTGGAAAAGCTTCCAGATTTCCTGATACATAAATGTAGTTGCAATAAACTTTGTCCTTTTGTATGACTTTGTTAAATATCAAATTGAACAGTTTGTCTTTATCTGGAAATGGCAAGGTAAATTGAGTTTCCCACCTAACCAGCCAGATGGAGTAGGTTAGGAATACAGACAGTCTGATGATAAAGATGACTATTTTGTGAATATATCCTTTGATATTTAGGACTTTAATAATAGTTTTTGTGTTGCTGTATATAATGTTTTTAATGTTACGTAGTCCCATGCATGTCTTGACAATGTGGTCAAATGTTTCCTCCTCTCTGCCACAATTTGGGCATATTAAATCCACTTTTGTGATAACGGAGGAACCAGTTGACAGGCATGTCATCCAGGTTAATTTTAATGATGTAATCAAGATACTTGGGCTCCAGTGCTCAGTATTTGAATAGAGATATGAGCCTATGGTTGGATAGCCCAAGTCTGGGTTGATAGTATATAGGTTGGAATTTAAGATGCGGTGAGCATCCCACATCTTTAGTTTGCTATGGAAAGAATCATTTATGTTGGGGTTGTGTTGGTTTACTGCAGACATCAATTGATCCAACCAGCCTATCTTCTTAGGCAGAGGCCTGTCTGTGGGTATTATGGGGTTAATGATCAGTCTGTGGCTGTACTTCTGTATAAGATTGTACATTAAAGTGTGTGATTTCTGGTAAGTGATGGATTGAATGGAATGAAGAAACATTCCATTCAGTTTTTTATGTTGTTGCACATTGGATATGCTAATGGTGCCAGCATTGTCCTTAGATAACAGTCTTGAAAACAATACTTGTCAATCTGTTTAATAAATGACTTGTTAGCATTCATGACCAGCAGAAAGTATGCTATTCTGCTAAAGACTTTCATATTCAGAATAGCAACTTTGCCTTGAAGGGATAGGTAGACCTTAGATAAGGTTTGTGTGATTTTGTATGTGGACAAGGTATTGTCTGTGAACTGGAATACATTATTTTGTAGTTCTTTTGATATTGCTGCCTGCGATTTGTATATTAGGAAATCCAGGAACTTTTGGGGTTTAGCCTGAAAGCGTGATTTAATCCTTTTTTCCAGACCAAATTGCCCATGCAGATGATTTCACGAGGTTTATTTTAAGGATTGTGAGATTGGTAAATCAGTCAATGCCCTCATATAGAGTTTTGAGGTTTTTTTGAGCTGGCAGAACAACCAGAACATCATCCATATAGGCAGTTGACCTGATTGCTTTTTTAAGCCTAAAGATGTAAACCCCAGGGAGATTATCCTCAATGCCTTTGAGTAGGGGGTTAATATAGCAGAAAAAATGAGGGCACTGAGAGGGGAATCTTGCAGGATGGACATGTTAGGGGTAAAGTTATTGGTATATATGCCATTAAGAGATATATGTATTTCTTTGTTGTGTAAAAGGTTATCAAATATTTGGATAATTTGAGAGGGCACAAACCAATCCATCAAGGAGGTGCAGTAACCCATCAGAAAGGGAAATGTTACAGAAACTTTGTCCAGGTACCCTCCTAGCAGGTTTTGATAGCAGCAACAATTGTCAGAATCCCACACCATAGATGAGATCCCTGATGATTGCCCCTGCCACCCTTGAGAAAGAAATGAGAAGTGCAGACCCATGCCTTCAAAATATTACAATGAAACTCCATCAATATTACAAAAATTGGTGGTGGCCCAAAGAAGACCAATGGCCTTACAAATACTTTAGATCTAAAGTTAACTAATGAAACCTAATAATAGTGAGTGTAAATCAACACTGACCTGACAAATAATCCACCAGGGGATGCAATAGTCCTTCAGGCCGAAGTCCAAGTGAAGGTAGTGACTTTCACCCACCTGGCAGGTATCTGAGCTAGTCAATAATCACTGACTGCCACCATAAATGAATCAAGCCCTCATGACCACCGTCATCACCCCTGAACAAAAAGGGGGAGTACAAACTCATGCCACCAATATATTTGATTCATTGTGGTCTTGAAATCAAGCAAAATTTACATGCACACCATGAAAACAAATCATTTTTCCATATCTTGCATACTGAGGTAGTGACTTTCACCCACCTGGCAGACATCCGGGCTAGACAATAATCACTAACTACCCCCATAAATGAACCAAGACCTCATGACCACCATCACCACCCCTGAACAAAAAAGGGTGAGAACAAACTCATACCACCAATATATTTTGATTCATTATGGTCTTGAAATTAAGCCAAATTTACATGCATGCCATGAGTACAAATCACTTGTCCATATCTTGCATACTGAGGTCAATGGAGCTGAAAATCTGCTTTTAATTATTGTCAACCTTCTCTGTCTGTAAATGTTCACAATACCTGTTCAACCCACCAACTACAAAGTCCTTCAGGGTTCACAGTGATTCTTATTTGTTGTTACTAATTGGATTTTAATTCTTTTGATTGAATTTCAGGCTGTGATTAGTAATCAAGGATTCAGTTGTATAATCTGAAAATTTGTTGTTAAACTTTGGAATGTTCTCAATAATTATTGTTTGAGAGAGGATAAATAACTTGTAGCTTCAATGTCTCTGTTTAGGTCTAAAACATCATTTGTACTAATTTTGTTTTAAATCATTATTTTTTAGCTCAGGAATCACTTTGTTGTGATTCTGCATTGATATGAATTTTTTTTTTTTGTGGCCGCCAATCCACCAGAAGTGGGCTAATTGTGCAGGGAGATATCTTAGGTCATAATCTATAATATTCAATTCTAAACTTGAGATCGAATTAAAAATTAAAAATAGTTTTCCAATCTGCACTGTTTAGCCATGTTCGACAACTTCCGGTTCGACAATACGATATGGTAGTTTTTTTCCTATGAACAATTCAACACTGGGATTTGTTTTTTTCTTAGTTTTATGATTAATTTTTGTATCTATAATAATCCCTCAGCCATTTTCTGTCTTCTCTGACTGGTTTGCAGTCATAGAAACTTGTTTCACACTGCTATATCTGATGCAATGATGAAATTCCTAAAACCATCTTTGTTAACATTTTATTTTCCATGTTTTCTATGAGATTTGATGTTCAAATGATTTCTCTGTTTATTCTATCAATAACATTAGGATTTCTAGTGTCTCTATTCTTTTTAGAATTATTCAGTTTCATTTAAAATTATTTTTCAAAGTTTTATGTTGTTCTAATGATTCCAAAAATTGCTTAACCTAGCTTTTTCCTATTTCTAATGGCAGTCATTTGCATAAAATGGAACGATAGATACTTTCAATTATTCTTGAATGAAAACTGTTTTAACGTTTCTTATAAAGATGAAAAACAATAAAACAGGTATTCACTTACATCTTGGTAAACTTTTCTTCTATGAATCCAAAATTGGACTATGACTTTGGTGAACAAAACAGGGAGCCTGTAATAGTGAAAATTGAAGTCCTAGACTTCCTCTAGTGGACTATCTTTTTTTTAATTTAATGTATGGTTTTTAACATTTTAATTTCAATGCCTTTTTATCTCTCAGTTCAGTCATATATCTTTATAGTCCTATCTTTTCTCTAATTATCATCTTACATAATGCTACATTTATATATATATATTGTGAGTGTATAAATTGATGATATATGTATATATATATATATATATATATACACACGCAATGCACCGGTGTGTGTGTATATACGAATTACATAATTCACTTAATTTTTATTTATTAAAAAAATATAAAATTTAAAAAAATATATTAGAATCAATAGTTTGAAAGTATAGCAGTTAAAATATGGAAAATTTTTAGAGAAATTAGAAACTAATAATTATAACTTGTCTTTCTTTTATATATTATGATCTGTCAAAAATACTCTTTAAGAAAAAAAGTGTTTTTAATTAAGGGTTTCTTATGATCAATTAAATAGTTTGTACAACTATTTCTAATTTCTGTAATTAAAATTAAAAAACAGCAAATAAAGAAATGAAAATTATAATTAAATTTTTTAAGAGATAAAATATATTGATAATGCGACAAAAACTTGAGCAAAGGTGGGGTCAGAGTAATATAAAAGGCACACATTCTCTATTGTCTTCAGTTTTGAGTTCAGATAGAGTTTTGAGCTTCAGTCAGTTTTTGAGTTCAGCCAGAGTTGTTAAGTTTGAATTAAGTTCATTTCAAGCCAGATTAAATAGAATGATTGGCTAGAACTGAACATTGTGCTCGGTCATTTACTCCACTCTTCTCCCATATGCCATTTAGCAAATTGCCATAACAAATTACTCTGACTCACTTTCTGACAAAGTTTCAACCCATCCTAATAAATTAAATGAAAATTATGTAAACCAGGCCACCAAGAACAAGAGACCACAAGAAGCTGTCTTTCAGTTAAAAATACCAATGCCAGGACCAAGAAACTAATCAGATCCGAAGACAAAAGGGGTGATCACCCAACTACAACTCCAACTACAATAAAAAATCCAGGAACATGATACCTACCATTGAAATTAAAGACTAATAGAACTGCTACAAAGAAAATGTAGAAATGATAAATAAAGTCCAAAAGCAGCACTATAAACCCTATAAATTGTTTATTGATATCAGGATAAAACTTTTAAATCTTACTCATTATCATAAGCATAAAAAATTTGTTAAATGTATAATATTTCTTATGGGTTTACATTTTTATTATGTCTTATTATTATTACATTCATAATTATTATCATTTGTTTTAAAATAAATTTTGTTTAAATTATTAATGTCATTTTTTTGATTTCTCTCCATGCATAATCAATTGTGCTGCCGGTCTCATGTAAAGAACTAGCCATGGGTCAAGTGCTTGAAACATGTTATTGACATCTATGAGTTCCAATCTAAGTATTGGATGGCACACAGGGTTTTAAACCCATTATAAATTTCCCCATGGGATGTTTCATGTTTCATGCAGCCGGGGAGCTACTTCGGTCTGGAAAAATGACTGTTGGTTTAATATTTTATTAAATCACAGTCTGACCAGGGGTATGATTGATATGTAAGTATTTATCATATTTACTCCCCTGTTTGAGTAATGGGTTTTTAAAAAGGTCTTTTTTCAAAATAATATGATATTATAAAATTAAAATAAATAATTACAAAGTTCAAAAAAGTAAGAAGTGCAGTTGTAAAGTTTAATTAAGCAGTTCTTAATTCCCATTACAATATATATTGTGCCCTTTTTTATAGGTCAGAATTAGTTCTCATAGTCATTTACTAAAAAAATTTAAATTTAGGATATGTTCTCTTTGTGTAATAGTTATATTGTATTGATAATATCTTAAAGGTTCAATCTAAAGCTAAATTAAAATATGTAATGCCTAAAATTATAATGAATAACCTTAAAACAGTTAAATAAAACTAAAAATACTAATTACATATGGTTGAATAAACTGGCCATAATAAATAATGCATCAATAAATATTTAAAATATGTTTAAACATTGAATTTTAATAGTTAAAGCTTGTAATTAAATAAATGCTATATTTTAAAGTATAAATTATATTTAATAATTATAATTAATATTATATATTCTAAAAGTAATCTTTATGGTAGCAAAAATTATATTTAATTCTATATTTTCCAAATTATTATTCCAAATTTTATATTATTATATTATTTATTCAATATAATAATTGTTGCAATTTATCATTTATTTTCAGACAGAAATTTGGATACAATCTATCTCAGCTATCAGTCATGTGACCTGCATAATACAGTCACACACTCATGCTTACTAGTATTTGTATTAACAAAGTTCAAAATATTTTAAGAATTGCATTATAGAATTGGATATATTTATTTACCTATCATAAAAGCAAATATTAAATCAGTCATTATAACATGTTTTAAATATATTATAAGATGAATACAGCTAATAAAAATTAAATATTTTGTTTTAAAATAAAATAGATAAATTAAATATAAAAGGTAGGATAAATTTATTAAATATTGTTCTTAAAAGTCATTTTAAAATATTTAATTAGTTTTAGTAAAATATAATAATTGATTTAAGATTAATATTTTTAGTAATAATTTTAAAATTATAATGAGTCATATTTTATTTTTTAAATTTAATTGTATGATATGGTAGTAATATGCAAATTAAGTATTAGATGAAAAGCAAAAATCCACCAATAGGATGAGGTATTTTGTAGTGTATAAATACTGTTGCACAGTTGATTCTAGAGTGTGATAGTAATTTTCTAAAGTTATACTTCTTTTAAAATTTTTTTTTTGTCAATTTTAGTGCCCTTGTATAATATATTTTGCAAACTAATAGGATATTAATTTTTTAAGTAGTTGCATAAGAGAGCGAAGTATAAATATATTTTATTAAGTTTTATTAAAAGAATGCAGTGCTAATTTAAAGTTCCCTTTACCAGGATTTTTCATCAAAACTTAATACAACTTTGTGGTAAAAAATATGGAAATGCCAATAAATTATACGTGTTTAATTAAGAATATTTTAAAAGTAAGAATGATAATTATTAATATAATATTAATGGTATTAACCAAGAGAACTATTTTAATAAACAAAGAATTATTTTGGACATTATGCAAAAAGCTTAATGGAAAAACTACTTGTAAATTAAAGTGAACAACATTTTTTTATATAATAGCGAGATAGACGTATTCGAACATAAACAATATGACAAATTTATAATAATTTTATGGAAAAATAAGGCTATGGAGATAAATGTTTTATCCTTTTTGAAGGAAAACATTGTGAATATTTTAAAGAAAAAACTGTCATAGATAATATCTGAATGAATATTTTAAAGCGTATATAATAAAACCTAAATTATATAAGGTTATAGGGGTTCGTAAGAATTTATTTAAAAAACTGATAATTTGAAGAATAAATGAAAATAGCAATTATAGGATAATAAATTATCCTGACAAAAAAACCTGAAATATGAGGAATTATAAATAAGTAATTACTGGATTCAGGGAGATATTTTTTTTAAAATTGTGTAAAAAGTCATATCTGGATTGCCTGTAGTAAAGTTGCCGGGACAAGATGCATCACCAAGCCGATAAAGAATCTTAAGGAGAAGCTTCGAGTAATTACTTTTCAATATTATGATTTTATTATTATTTTAATAATCATTGTTCTGGATAATAGAAACTATAAACTATTATTCTATAAACTTTTCCTGAACAGATTAATGATTATTTTTATTACTTTTCCAAGATTTTTAGACGTCACTTATTTTTTTTTATTATTCATTTTTAAACTTCATTCATCACTCAGGAAGGAGTTACAGTGCATGTGCCAAGTTCAGGGCAGTTGTTTCATCATCAAGCAAGAGAACTTAGCAATGGTTGGGGGTTTTAAACGCAGTTAGGATAACTTTTTTTTAAAAAAAAAAACACTCTCGATGGAAAAGAAACATTTGAATTTTATAAAGAACATTCATCAATTGAAGATATACGTAATTATTGTCTTGATTTATTTTATTAACTTTCTTTTTCAAGTGTAATATCATTTTAATTAGAAGAGTAGAAACATGAATATTAATATAGTACTAATGATATTATAGTTTTATAGTAAATAGTTTGATAATTTATATAAATTAACATTTTTTAAGTGTGGAAGTATGGATGTATATCATATATGCAATGTTTTATTTTAATTGATGGACATGAAGACATCATAAGTGATTTCAAGTTGATATCACTTAGGTAATTACTGTGGATATTGATATTTTTTATGATGTATTTTTTTTTCTTTGCAGATTGTCAATGAATTATATTATATTGAAGTATAAATGTTAAGTTGTATGTGAATGCACTTGTTCAACACATTTAAATTATAAGATTAGGATTTATTATTCTAGGAATATGCATACTTGAATTTCATATAACACAACATGATGATGAATAGTTATAAGATTCTTTTACAAAAAAAACTTTTATATTATTAGATATTTAAAGTATAGATAATGATTATTTTGTATGTGTTTAAGAATATGGGATAGGAACAAAAAGCAAACTTTTCTTGTAGATTAGTGAGATCATTATAATTATGATTGAATTTTATTTATTATTCTGAATATGTGAGTTAGTTTCATTTGTCGGTGTAAGATTTGATAAATCTATTAGGAAATGTTGATAAGATAGTGACTTGGGAGTAATCTAGAGAACATGAAATCAAAGAGATGATATTAATGTAAAATGTATTATGGGAATAGGAATAAGATTTTTGTAATCTTATGAAGTATAAGTACAGTTAACAATGCCCTGTAGCTGCTATACTTTGTTTGTGGGCAATGTCTATTTTATTTAAATACTGATGTTTTATAAAGCTGAAATAATAGCTTAACATCATTATTAGTAGTGGAAATCATTAGACAAATGGGTCATGCCTCTATTTTTTATAGATACACTGTGCCATGGTATTTTATCTAATATGTACTATGAGTAAGACTCTAGTTTTCTTCCCTAGACCTTCACATCTATTCACTATCCTGATTTTCCAAAGTAATTACATCGCACAGTATTGTAATTTTTTTAAAAAAAAATAGAATTTAAGAAATGTTATTGAATGAATAAGATAAGTTCATTTATTTATAAAGAGGAGTAGAGTTTATGCAAGTTGGAATTGAAAATCCAACAGAACCAAATGATAAAGAATCATAGAATATGTTCCATATATTTTGGAAATAAAATAAATTTCATGAATAAAATAAATAAAGCAAAGTTGCTCTGAAATGGTAAATAATTTCAAATATTTTATTTTGTTTTATGAGTATTGCATATTTTTAAGATATAATGTAGTAACACAAAACAGTACAAAGTAAGCATAGGTACAATTTTGTATTTATTTTAATAATAAAAAGTATATCAATAGTTGCAGCTATTCCATATAAAAGTAATATTAAGTAGGATATATTGAGTATAATAATCATAGTATGGTTAACAATGATGTCCACATATTGTATTAATAAATTAACAGTAGATATTTTATGTATAGTATTCATAACATTTCAAAAGTGGGAAATTATTTTGTAAAAAGATCCATACTCGATATTGTTATTTTTTGTGTTTTCCATTTTATGCTTCAATGTATGTTTTAAGGAAGCATATTGTAATAATATTTAAAAAGATAGTATTTTTATAATAAATATAAAGAGATATAATTTTATCATAGAATTTGATAGCAAAAGAGATAGTAAAAATTGTATTATTATTACTATTATTATTTTTTAAGTCAGAGTGAAGGCTTAAATAGATTCTCTATTGTTTAGTAGTTACAATTAATAAGAGATGTATAATGGTGCAAGTTTAGTATACCAATTGTAAATAGTGTAAATAAATTGTTGTTTTATTTTATTTGTTATAATAAAAACTTTGTTAGATTTGTTTTTCAAAAATTTGTGTGTTCAGACTATTTTCTTTCCCATTATAATGCATAATAGACACAGAATAATTGAATCAAACATAACATTTTTGCACAGAAATAAATAAGGTATTATTTTAAAAATTCTAATATTTTACCGGAATTTATTTATTTAAGAAATTACATAATCACATTATCTTATGGTCATCAATTGATTATTATAATAGTACATCAAATTATAAATGCTATCCGTTGCCACACATATATTTCTTCAGATTATAAGATACTATCACATATTTATTACGTTATTATAGGAAAGATAAAGATTATATCGTATTATTTCCTTATTATTATTATGGCAAATAAGTATTGTAAGGGATGAAAAGATATATAAAATTAGATCATACAATGAATAATAATATTATTATTATTATTTATTATATTATTATTAGTTATGTGTGGTAAAGTATGACATTAAATCCCTTATCATACTTTACTACAGTGATTTTTATTAACTTAAAGTAATTTTATAAACCTGAGATTTTATTTAGTTAAATTATTATAGATAAAAAGATTAAGATTTAATTAGTAGTTTAATCTTAGATCATACAATGAATAATAATAATAATAATATTATTTATTATATTATTATTAGTTATGTGTGGTAAAGTATGACATTAAATCCCTTATCATACTTTACTACAGTGATTTTTATTAACTTAAAGTAATTTTATAAACCTGAGATTTTATTTAGTTAAATTATTATAGATAAAAAGATTAAGATTTAATTAGTAGTTTAATCTTAATAATTAGGTATTATTAAAGTTGTAAGAATGCTATAAATTTTATTATTTGAGATAATAATATGGGGGGTAATGTTCTTATGCCATTGAGGTAATATCCTGTGGGATATTGGCTCAATGCAATATTTTTTGTCATCTGTATCTCATTTCAAAGTCTCATGATTTAATAAATATTTATTTATTTATTTTATAAACTGAATCTTATTATTAATTTTATTAATTTGAGCTAATAGAATATTTAATATTAATACAGAATATTTTATTTAACAATTATTTGTATTTAACCGAACGTAATCATTAACTGAGCTAAACCCATTTTATTTAATATTATATTGCCCAGAAGTGAGACTACACATGGATAAGGTTAGAATATATAATACTTTTACATAAGTATGTGCATATGCTTGACAATGTGAGATATTTTATCATTTCTACTTTATTATCTGTCACCAAAAGTGGAATTAGCCATAAATTAGCCATATAATAAAGCTGAAAGAAAAAATATATACCTCTTCATCAAGCATATGCATATACATACACAATATATATATATATATATATACATACAAAGTATATATATATATATATATAACACAAAGTGAAAATTAAAATTATATATTGTAACCCTTGGTTTATTTCATCTATAAACCAATTGTAAGAAATGAACTATTTATAGGCAAAAAAAATTTTTTTTAATATAAGAAAAGTTGAAAAGTTTTATTTGGAAAAATCAATAATTGTATAGCTAAAATGTAACATATATAGAGATATAGTTTGCATTTGTGTAAAATATAGCTAGCATTATTTAATGAAAGGGGGATTGATTTTTTTTGTATGCGCTATAGTAATTGAAGAATATAATAATTGAAAATAAATATTTATATGTTTAAAATAAAGAGTCTTCATGAATTTTAATGTTTATTAATAAAAAGTTAGTGAAAATTGAAATTGAATTAGTTATAAGTAGCTTTAGTTTGACAGTTCTTTTCAAGAGAATAGGCTTAAAATTATATGAAATTATAATAAATATTTTGTTTGTGATTATAAGAAATTATAATGGATATTTTGTTTGTGAGTATAAGAAATTATTGTGGATATTTTATGCTCATGTGATCTGAACAAGAAGTTTTCTATTTAATGTTCTGCATGTGTGTGTGATACAGATATATGGATTTGATTTTTTTTCTCTATAGAAATTTATATAGTGTTCTATATTATTTCATAATATAGTGTAAAAATAAATCTGTTGGATTTGTTGCTTGCAGATCCAAAATGTAAGTTTAAATAAAAAGTTATTTAGGTAACATTTATTTTGCAAAAATTGTCAAGCAATCTAAGATAGTATTTTAATTGGGTTTATCTTAACTTACCTAGCCATGTGTTTGAGCCATGTGGTGAAACTGGAACTGCAAGAAAGAAGCCAAAGTGACAGTTAACAAATGGTCTTTAAATGGTTGGTCTCTGAGAAGTTAATTAAAGGTCAGAGAAAAGATTTCCCCCCTTTTCTTATAAAAGGAGCCAAGTAGAGTAGGGGGGTGTCTAATTCAGAACTAACTTGCTAATCTATCTCTGGTTTTCAGTATTCTCTTAGACAATTGACTAGATTTATTAAGAAGTATAAAATTATAACTTAGATATGAATTTCTAATTTATATATAATAGGTGTATGTTTTCTTTCTCCAAAGTGAATTAATTATGAACAAATTAACTTTTAATAAGAGACTTTGTATCCAATGCCATGATATGTATATTTGGTTTATTAAAAATTCATTTAAAGAGAATGATCAAACTGTCATATAATGTTAAAGAGCCAATTCATATTTTAATAATTATTTGGCTTATTCAAATTCATTTAAAGAGAGAGCATCAAAACTTTTTTATAATGTCATATTTAATAATCAGAATCTACTTGTTTGACTTATTTTAAAGCTAAAGTGGAAAAAAAAGGAAGAAGAAAAAAACAACTAAATTCAAACCCAGGAAGAAAGTCATCAAAATGGAAAGGTAATCAGCAGAACTCTTTTAAATTTTTTTTTAATTATCGGTGTAGCTACATTTTGATTAAAAGAACTGTCTGTGCGTTTTTATATACATTTTGATTAAAATAACTGTCTGTGTGTCTATATAGCTATCTCCAAAATAAAGTGAACTAAATAGTAATTAACTGGTAGACAATAACATCAAGTCTTCAAACTTGGCCTCAAAGGAAAGAGACAATGGAAAGAGACTATCGTAGTGTTTAATATTTATTATTTATTTTGCTTTATTTATATAATATGTAGCATGTTTTATAGAAAATTTGACGATTATATTAATTTTTTTTTTTTTTATGTTTTAAAAATGTTTAAAGAAAAAAAAAGATTTTGATCCCATTGAAGTAAAAAAAAAAAAAGAAAAGATTTAAAAATCAAATGCTTAGGTATATTCTTTTTTAGAAAAAAAAGAAATACAAAATATTTTTTTTGTTTATTGACAAAATTTTATGCTTAATATTAGGTATATGAGCAGTTATTGGATGGTAATGTAAAAAATCATTGTTGTGCTATAATGTGTTAATGATCTGTTATTAATATCGATATTGGGTGGATGTTGCTGTGGGCTTGACTGTTTAAAATTGAGATAATTCATGTTTTCGATTCATGATCTGGTCAGACTTTTTGTCATTTATATCTGGACTGTAATCGATGTATGTGTGTGCATATGTGAAACTATAAATGCTTGTTATTACTGAGGTAGAGTTATCTTACCACCTCACAGAGAGGAAATAACTATCTTGTAATTTATTTACTATGGCAGTAGGAGATGAGGGCCAGTCCCACTTCATTTATTTTATTAAGGTAGGGAATTATTAATAGAGTTATTGTTCAAGTTGTAGAAAATGTGGTGCATGACTATATAGAGTAAGTGTATAGATAAAGAGTTCTTACATGATTCTAGGTCTTAGAGAAGACCTCTCTTTGGCTAAAGCAGACATTTGAAGTTAGGAATGGTTTTTTTTAATTTCCCTTACTAAGATGCTGATGTGTGTGCATTATAAAATATTGCATGGTGATATGAAATATGTAGAGTGTTTTCTTGTGTAGGGAGGATAAAATTTGCTTTAATAGGATGAGGATTTCAGTCAGATGTATATGTGTTGAGGAAAGGAATGGCAGGAATTTTAATTTGGAAGCTGACCAGTCTATAGTCGATTTTTGTGAAGGATGGTAAACTGAATATCATCAAGCTGGGACAACATGCTGATCTATCAAAATATATACGGTCGAAAAGTGTGAATAATTGGCATGCATGAACATAAAATTGTGGTTTTTATATTTAAACCCACTTGCAGGACCAATTGGAGATTTTTCATGTCACATCATCCTTTTCATAGGAAATATAAAAGATTATCTTGTTGAAATAATTAAATTTGATAGTTATTTATTATTGCTTGTTAGAATAATTAAAACTGATAATTATTTTGGAATAGTCCAATTAATAATGGTTGCAATGAAAAAGGGAGCAGGAATTTATAGGATTTCTCAAAGTTAAAAGAGCATTTATATATATACGGAATTCTGATTCTGCGCGTGAGCGTTTTTAATATTCAATTACTAGCTGGGTGAAAACAATGAATAAGTTATTCAGAAAATTAGTTAATTTAAATATGTATTCCTATCGTCAGTATCATTCTTTAGTAGATCTCATATATAATATTTGAGTGTAATGATATTATATATAAGTGTGTTTTTATTTATTATTATTATTATCATCATCATCATCATTATTATTATTATTATTATTATTATTATTATTATTATCATCATCATCATCATCATCATTATTATCATCATTATCATCATCATCATTATTATTATTATTATTATTATTATGATGATGATGATGTTTCAAAGAATTTTATTAAAAAAATGTTACATAGATTCTTTACAACAAACGATTGCATTCTGTTACATAGGCAATCATGGGACTTTGGAACAAGTTCTAAATATTAAAATCAATTGTATTTTATATTTTAAAGAATCTGTTTGATGGTTATTCTGTTATAGGTATGATGGCTCTCTTATGAGTGACCATGTTGCTGCTACAATGTCTGGAGCGCTCATTTTGTAATCCCGCTCTTTTATTTGTTGAAGTTTTTTTGTAAATGTTGCTGGATGTCTTCTTGTATTGTTACCAAATGTAAATGAGCATCTAGTGCACCAGTATGCATATAGTAAAAAAGTTATTGCTCATATTGTTGGGGTAGAGTTTTTTTTTAAAGATTGTAATATGTTTATTAATGATGTATCTTTTCTTTGGTAAGTTTCTATTAACAATTTGTGTATATTGGATAAACTTGTGCATGAATAGAATATATGCTGTTGTGTCTCTTCTGCTGTGTGGCAAAGATTGCAAAAAGGATCAATGTTTTTATATAGATGTCTGTATAGAAGGAAATATGATGTTGGTAGTGCATAAAGGTTTATTTTTTATATAAAATCAAAATATTTTGTTTCTAATGACCATTTTTTGAATTTTTTCAATAATTGTTAATTGCTAATTCCAAGCATTGTTGTTTGTATGTCTCCAGGATTTTCTGGGTATAATAGTTTGTAAATTTGCCAGTATGAATATTTATATGTTGCTTCTATGTTAATTTGAGATATTGTTGTGACACTATGTATTAGTGAAGATAAGTACTGTGAATTTGGAGGTGGAGTATCCGTTGGTGTGATTGTGAGCAAACATTTTAGTTTAGGGAATTGTCTTATTGATTATGCTAATATGTTGATTTATTTCTGTATACGGAATGTGTAAATAGTGTGCAGTCCTAACCCATTGTTTTCTGTAGATTTTCTAAGAGATTTAGTGGATATTATTATTATTATTATTATTATTATTATTATTATTATTATTATTATTATTATTATTATTATCATTATTATCATTATTATTATTATTATTATTATTATTATTATTATTATTATTATTATTATTATTATTATACAATTTTAATGCACAAATCAGCGCATAACAGCAGAGCTTCTTCAAATTAAATCACAATTTATTATAAACTTAATATAAATTATAATACATAATAAATAATGCCCGAACGCTTTCAAGAGAACTTAGCTCTCATAATCATATTATTATTATTATTATTATTATTATTATTATTATTATTATTAGTATTATTATTATTATTATTATTATTATTATTATTATTATTATTATTATTATTATTATTATTATTATTATTATTATTATTATTATTATTATTATTATTATTATTATGTTTCAATAAAGGCTTTATTGATCTCAATGGTTTACATAAGTTTACATCTAGAAAATTTCAAATTTAACATACAATGAATGATATTAGGGTAAACACATATAAATGAATTTAGAGGTTACACTTTGTGGTTAATGGACTGTAACAATATAAAAAATAAAAAAGCAAAAATAATCAGAGTTCTAAAGTTTGAGGAGCTTATTTAGTTTTGTCAGCATGTCACTTTGAATGTTAGTTGTATGATAGTTTTCTTTGCAGCATTCACAGCATTAATGGTTGTTTTAACAATGACCATGTTGCTGCATATAAGTGGGGGTTGGTTATTATTTTATCTCTATTTCAAATGTGTAGCAGTTTGTTGCTAAATATAGCTGGGTGTCATCTGGTGTTATTGCCAATTAAGAAAGTACATCGGGTGCACCAGTATACATATAGAACAAATGTGGCTGCCCTAATGCTAGGTATTGATCTTCCCTGAAAAGCAGCTATTATGTGATTAATGATTGTACCCAGTTTTCTGTAGGTGTTACACATCATCTGTCGTGTTTGGTTAAGTGCTACACATTGATAAATAAAGAGGTCCAGTGTCTCTTCTGCTCGATGGCAGAGTTCACAGAAGGGGTCAATAGATATATACATTCTTTTATGATAAAGAAAGTGGGTTGTTGGCAAGGCAATGAGATTGCTTTTTATGATAAAATCAAAGTATTTGGGCTCTAGAGCCCATTTTTTATATTCCTTGAGTAGTCTCTTGTTGTTAATTCCTAGCATAGGTTGTATAACATTAGTATCTGCTTCTCTGTTTATTAAACCATAAATATCCCAGTATGAATACTTATGCAAATACTGTTCTGGAATCTTGTCTATGGTTTTGCATTGGTATATAATGTTAGTGAAAAAAGAACCTTTTGGAGGTGGTCTATCTGTTGCAGTAACTTCTATCAAGTGGTTAATTTTTGGGTATTTGGCAAGTATAGTGATTATTGAGTTCCTTAACTTCTGTATATGAAAAACATTGATGTTGTGCAAGCCAAGTCCATTTTTTATTAGAGGTTGGTTAAGTTTTTTTGTGGAAATTGCTACTGTTTTTCTGGCCCAAAGTAGTTTATTATATATGGTTTGAATTTTTGAAATGAACCCCTTTGAGAATGAAATAACCGGTACATATTATGTTATTTTGGTTGTGATAAGCTGGTTAATTAACTGTACTTTGGAATATAGTGAAATATATGCCTTGGACAAGGAGTTTATAATTTTTGTGGCTTCTTCTTTAAGTTTATTTTGGATATGGCATCTCATTCCTGTAATTCCCATATGAAATGGGAATCCAAGGAAAGAGTTTGGTTTTGATTTGTAAATTGATGTACATGGTTTACTAGTGTATAGTGACCAGGCTGTGGTTTTTGCCAGATTAAATGTTAATTTATATTTTTGTGAATATTCTTGTAATATCTTTTGGAGTTGCGATATTTGTTTTTTTGATGTTAGGAATATTGTAACATCATCCATATAGGAAATGCATGTAGTGTGCTGTGTTGTACCTGGTATCTCGATCCCAGTAAATGCATTTTGTATGCTTTTAATAAGGGGATTGATGTAAAATATAAACAATAGTGAACTAAGAGGGGATCCTTGGGATATAGATTTGGTGGGTGTGAAAGATGGTGTTTCTTCCATTTAAAGTTATATGGATCTCTCTGTTCAGAAGCAGGTTAGCAATTATATATAGGTGTGTTCTAGGAATTTCTGTGTCTTTTAGAATTTTCAGAAGTGTGTATATATTGACTGAGTCAAATGCAGCTTCTATGTCAAGCTGCATGACAATGGGTTCGTATTTTTTCCGCTGTTTTACTGTGGCTAGAATTGCTTTGAAGATTAAGGCTGCTTCTGTTGTTGAAGAGTTTTTCTTTGCATATTGTGCTTCAGAGATAAGTGGCATTATATATGGTTCAATTTCATCTTTAATAATTTTCTCCATAATTTTGATTGGCAAAGGTCCCATAAATATTGGCCGGAGGTCTGTAATAGGTGGGATAATTGCTTTCTTTTTATTATAGGGTACTATGGCTATTGGATAGACACCTTCCATGGGTTGAATTTGTTGCACTAGATGGTTTGCTAACTGATACAAATATTCTATTGTGAATTTATTTAGATGCTTTAATACAAACAATGGGACTCCAGGACTACCTGGATGGCAAGCGTTTCGAATAGTATTCAGTTTTATTGCGAATAGATCTTTTGTGAATGGGGTTTTTGTCTCTGGTGGGCCAAACAGATTATGTAGTATTTTATATGGTTGTTTTTCTTGTAATTTCTCCTTAAAATATTTAAAGATTGGCATAATCATATTGTGTCCTGCATATGTTCCACTATTTGTATATAGTGCCATTGGCACTTTTACATCTGGTTGGTTCCCCAGCGCCCATCTTATATAATCTCTTGTCCAAGTGTGTGGCCTGGTTAGGCATACCTTGCTTTTCTTTATCTTCAGATAGCTTTTGAGTTCATCACATGCTTTATTGTATGCATGTGTAAGCTTGAATATATATTGCTGGGTGCAGTGTGATGGGTTAATCATGATTATTCTCTGGTGCAACTGATCTGCCAGAGACAAAAGTCTTGATGGTGGAGGTTGTTTTTTTGTTATATGGTTGATGTTAAAGGACAACATTCCCATAAACGCTAGATATTTCTGGACCGGGTTCAAAGTCATATCTTTGATTTTGTTTAGCATTATGTAGGTCTCAGAGAACAGGAATTCAGGAGTTGTTTCTGGGAGTAAGACTCTTATTGTTCTTGTAAGTGGAAAGGGTGATATTTGAATTTGGGCACAGTCAATTGTGACTATTTGAGCTGAGTGATCGGAAAAAGTTGAGGGAGTTAGTTTTATTTCAATAAGGTGGTGAAGCATTGGAGAATAAAAGCACAGATCAATAAGTGAATCTGGAAAAAAAGAGATGGCATCATCTGGCAAAAAACCTTGGCCACTCATTAGTGGTATGTTTATTCTGTGAAGCCAACGTTGGGTAAATTCCTGATATTTTAAATTAAAATCTCCAATTAAGATGGTTGGGTTTGAAGTTGTAGCTAACCTTGAATTAATGTTTGCAATTATGGTATCTATTTTTTTATCCTGTAAAAGCATATATACAAAAACCAGATTTATTGTTATGCTTTTTTGGTTGAAGGTTGCAATTAATAAGTTCATGTCAATGTGAATTATTTTGAATGTTGTGAATGGGCAATTTCTAGCAATTATGAGTCCGGTGCCAGCTGAGGGAGAGGAAGAGTCTCTGGAGCATGCACAGAAACCTTCCATATTTAAATGTTTGGCTGGGTCAGTTTGTGATCCAGCATAAATTTTTGTCTCAAGTATACCAAGCAAGTGTGGTTGTATATCCTTGATACAATGTTTTAACTTATTAATTTTTGAGGTTGAGTTCAAACCTCTGACCTTGATTGCTGCAATTTTTATTTTCATTATATGTTGTTTTTTGGTTGAGATTTAAATATTAGGGTTGATCTGGTGTTTCTTCCCATTTATTCTCATATTCCATTTCCAGATCTTCATCTGTTTCCAGTGCAGTTGTATTGTTGTGATCAGCAAAGCTAAGGTTGGATTCTGTTTTGATTTTTTTGGGCCCTCTATTTTTCTTATGTGGGCAGCCTGGTCTCCTTCTTTGTTCTGTGTCAGCTTTGGTGATTTGAGGCATATTTGTGGTGATAGCTTCCATAATTTCCATTGTTGTATTATTTTTAATACTGGGTGTTTGGTGTGTTATATATATATTTTCTTGATCACTATTACTGTGTGAGTTTATTTGTTCTTTTATTATCTTTTTTCATCAGTATCTTTGGTAGGCTGACTTAGATTGTGCGCTGTTTTTTCCATTGCAGCCTCTTGAGGCTGTTGACTTTCTGTTTTTTTATCAGTGGGGGTTTGAATTCTATTGGTTGATTTTGTTGATAAATCCAGAATTTCAGGTGCTGGCAATGTGTGTGCAGTTTTTTTATTATTCAATTGTTGTTGATCTGTGGATTTCTTATTAATTTTTTCTTGTTTATTAGTTGTTTTCATTATCTGTTTTGTACTGTTTGATTCCTGTTGATGAGCTTCTCTTGGTTGTTTTTTTTTGTTTGATTTTGGTGTTGCAATCGATTGCTAAGTGTCCGGTTTTACCGAATGCATAACATCTTGGCCTTAATCCTTTTATGTGAATCGTCAGTATTGCATTCTGGTCAATTATTTGTGTTGGAATATTCTCCGGGTTTACACTGTCATTCAGCTTTATTTTGAAATGAAAGTTGTTGCTGAAAACTGGGATGGGGGTGTCGGATAAGTAGATTTGTTTTATATAAAGAGCTTTGCCAAATGACTGTATTAATTTTTGAAAATCCTGAATGGTATATCCAAAGTAAATGTTTTTAATTATTCCGTTACAATAGTTTTGCAAGCTTTGATCGACTATTATTAGTGCGTAGCACGCTGATGTTCATCGAAAAACTGAATTGCAATGTATCGCGAGTTTGGATGGTCTCCAATACTAGAGACTGTATCCCACATTGCTGTTGCTGTCAGCTCTTTGTAAAGAAGCTCTCTGGGGAATTTATAAAGTGTTAAATTTTTATCAGTGACAGCTAACACTAATGATCTCGGTGAAAAAATTTTTTGGAAAGTTTCGAAAATTTTTTTGGGGATGGTGCTGTTGAAATTAACGTTTATTTCTTGCAGTTCATCTTGATTCCATATCGTTGGGGAGGGCTCTTCATTATTGTTTTCTATGAGGTTTAAATTATTTATGTCAGCTTGATTTACCTTCCTAAATCTTGCTGTCTGTGGTGATGCTGGACTTTTTTCGATGCTGTGAGACTGCTGGTTTATTTTTGTTACGTTAACGTATGTTTTTGCGTTAGTCACAGTTTTCATTTTATCGTCGTTTGTTTGAGCGCAATTTACATCGTTTCCTTCTTGACGCAATGCCCTGCTTGTTTATGATGTCGACCATATTACTTACGTTTTGTTAGAAAACAACTGTTCAGTAATCAGACATCACTGTCTTTGTCTATCACCATTATATATCACAGTTTTTGAGTGTGAAAACGATTAGAATATGGAAAAAAAAGATTATTAATAAGACCTTCGTTCTTGATGACTTAGGCATACACGTGCATGTGTTATTATTTTATTATTATTATTATTATTATTATTATTATTATTATTATTATTATTATTATTATTATTATTATTATTATTATTATTATTATTATTATTATTATTATTATTATTATTATTATTGTAATAAAGATTTGTTATTGTTATGAAATTACATTGCGTCTTGTGTTTTAATGTTTGAAATATCTCCAGAATCTACATCCAGCACCTATATTTAAAACGAATATTAGATCATATTTAAATTTAAATTATTCATTTTTTAATATTGATTGATTCCATGATTGATTTACAGTATTCATTTTTATATTGATTATTTTCATATTCGATTCACATAATTAATTTTATATTAATTATTTTCATATTCGATTCACATAATTCATTTTATATTGATTATTTTCATGGTTGATTCACATAATTCATTTTTTCATAATTTATTTTCGTAGTTAATTTGCAGAATCTAATTTTATGATTTATTTCCATATTTTACCTACATGGTTGATTTTCTTGATCGATTTCTATCATTAGTGTCCATGTTTTACTTCCATAGTTTACTTTGGCAAAATATAATAGATTTAAAATTATTAATTAAATTTGGTCAAACAGATTTTATAATATAGAATAAAATGACAGGGAATAGTTAATTTAAGTTTAATAAATTTAATCATTTGGTTCGTTGCAATGTTGTAAATATTTGGAGCAGACATAAAATCGCTTTCCTGCTCTCGGTGTTTAGTGTGATTCCCACTAGTAAACTCGTATTAAAATTTAATTTAGCATGTTTTGGGATCATATCCATTGCAATGTAATTGCTCATAAGTGCACCACTTGGCAGATCTAGACCTTGAAAAAGAGTAGTTTGATTATTAAATCTAAGAGCTAGTTCGGAAGTCAAGTAGCATATTATAATAAAAATTGGAAATACTATTATTGTAATAAAGATCATGAATTGATAGTTGATTGAAAAGTTAATATGTGTATTTAAAGAAATAGGATTAAGGGTTATCAGATCGGAGAACATAACATAGACATTCTGTGTTATATAATTGTAGCTATTGAAAGTGATAGATGCTGAGAACGACAAATAAAGTAATGGAATTAAATGGGAAGGATTTATTTATAATAATTTTTATTCTATATTAACTAACAATTTTATATTATAAGCATAAATTATGAGTTCTCTGCATTGATTACTAATTTATTTCCAGTCATGTATAAATGAGAAATGTATATAACATTTTCCAGAGTTACCACTTGAGATCAAATATTTATATTAAAGTTGTGGAAGAAAGTTGTCTCATTATTATAAATTCAGTAATAACTTTATCATGAAACATTTGCATAATTGATGCTAGGTTTGAAACTAAGACCAGAATAAATTGAATGGTTTTATTAACATTACATTTTTTTGAGAGACAATTTAATTACTTTCTCCCTTGTCTACTATAGTCATAAGCATGGATGATGATCTCTGATAGGCATTACGATTTATAGTTGCAATTTGGCACCCAGGTATACTTAGTCTCATTGTTAATATCAGTAGATAAACACACTAGCTGTCCTTGTTTGATCATAGAATTAATATTATATTCAATCGACTAGCTACTTGAAATAAATGAAATGAAATAAAATTAAGGTCAAACATATAGAAAGTGAAGTTAACAAATAAATGAGAAAGTTGAGGTTAAATAAGTTAAAAGATTGCACTGAGCTTAAAGATGAGGTTACAATATATATATATATATATATATATATATATATATATATATATATATATATTGTGCCCTTATCTATAGGTCATAATAAGGTAGAATGGTCAATTGCTAAAAAAAATTTTAAATTTTAAAATACGTTTGTGTAATATATTGATAATTGTATGATCGATTAGATTTTATAGTACAATTTAAGGCTGAAAAATACCTGGTATATAAAAGTGTAATGGATTATTTTTAAAAAACAGTTAAATAAAGCTTAATTATATCCTTGCTTATGGTTGTAAAAGCTGGCCATATAAAATAATACAGCTACAAATAGTTAAAAGTATATTAACAATTCAATTGTAATGTTTTAAAACTAATAAATTAAATAAACGCTATATGTAATATTATAATTATAATTAATATTCAAATTTAATCTAATATATTTTAAAATAAACTTTGGGATGGTGAGACTTATATTTAGTTCTACATTTTTAAATTATTTTCCAAATTTTTATAAAATATATCAGTTTTGGTAATTTAGACCGAGACGTAAATTAAAAAAAAAAAATCATCTGATAAAGTTAGTAATCATGTGACTGTATATTATATACCTTCACACACACGCTTGTTAGAATATAATAATAAAGTTTGTGAATTATAAAACTAAATGTAATTGCTATCTATCATTAAAGTAAAAGTTGAAATATTGAATGTTGTTTTAATAATTGTTTTAAAATTTAAATGATTTTGATAAAACTATAATTGAGTTTAAAAAAAATACTATTCTAAGTAATATTTTAAAACATGACATCATAAATTCTTTATTTTAAAAAGTTTAATCTATTATAAAACTAAAAATGTGTAAATTTGTTCGTGCTAAAAAAGTCATTAACCAATCAACGGAGGTAATTTAGCAGACGAAAATATAGGAATTAGACGGAGCAGAAAAAAAGAAATGTGTAAGTAAAGGAAGGAGGAACATATTTTTTAGCTGTATAAGATCGTAAGCTAGAAAAGTGTTATAATTTTTAAAAATTTTTGTATTTATTTTAAAAGTTTTGTTTTAAAATATAATATTTTGAACTGCCTTTAAATGGAAGGCTAATTTAAAAGATTTATTATCAGGATTTTTATTCAAGTTTAGCCAAAACCTTGCAGTAAAAATGGAAATACTACAGAAAAAAGTATCTAAAAGTATTGATAAAGTAAAAATAATTGTAAAGTGCCTTGAATACAGTTTATTTGTGATCAACCAGAAAATCATTAGAACTCAGATAAATATAATTTGGACATTATACAGAAAACTTAAAAGAAAAGTTATTTGCCATCAGGAAAAATTATGACGCACAATTTTAAAAGGCTACTCCGAAGTTTTTTTTTTTTTATTCTTCTCTATGGAAAAATTAAGATGTGTATATCATAAAGAAAAAATTATGTAAAAGTTATAATGGAGAAAGAATGTTTATCTTTTTAAAGGAAACATTACAAAGTATATAGTACCAGAATTTTAAAAGAAGGAAAAAAGTTACAGAATAATAATATGAAAGAGCTATTGTATTTTTATGAAAAAGGAACAGAAAAACTTTCTCTAAGAAGAATTAAAAATATTATAAAGTGTTCATTAGAGAAATGATTAATAAAGATAAAGATTTGGAAACTATAAATCTACTTTACTTAATGAAATGAATCCATTGAAACAGAAAAGTTTTATTGAATATTTAAATCAAAGTACTGAGAAGATGCATCGTAAAAGTCGCGCGGGAGAAAATATTAGCAAGAAATATTAGAAGAGAATATTTAGAGGTTTTCTTTACAGGATTAACTAATATCATAATTAATAATTGTATTAAATATTATAAAAACCAAGGAATATCATTCATGAATATTTATTGAACGAAGTGATATTTGTTTTACCTTAAAATTGAACAAGCAGGGAGAGGAACATTAAGTGAATGGAAAAGAAATGATAAACAATTTTTTTTTTGGCTTTAGTATGAACGGTTTTCAGGAAAATTTGATGAAGGAGTACAGTAAATATAGTTTGAATATTTTTTTTTACTAATTTATTTTAAAATATAAAATGTTATGTGAGATTAGGGAAAACATAAAACATAAATTTAGTAATATTAAAATTTAAATATAATAGCTTGATAAAATTATAGAAATAGTGTTTAAAATAAAGTGTATGGATGTGAATCTTATATCTACAAGGATCAAATGGATGGTGAAGCCTACGGAATGCGATCGAGGAGATAAAGGTCGTTTGGTAATTTTAATAGTTATTTATAATGCATAATGTAATTTTTTTTTTAGATCATCTATTGACTTAAGAATGAAGTGTGAAAGTCTTAATTATATGTACACATTTTATGCAACATTTTAACATATAATGAGATAGGAGTAATTCGGAATATGCATGCAACAATTTATTTAAAGTATATTAATAATATAATTTAACAGAACAATTGTGTGATTTTTTTGAACTTTCATGTGATAAAGTATTTAGATATTTAAATAGTTTGTATATGATTAAATATATGGAGGAAAGTAGTAAAAAGATTTTTTTATAGAACAGCGGAATAGTTTTAAAATATCAATGAATTTTATTATTGTTAGTAATGCAGATATGTATTTATCGATGTACAGTATAGAAAAAATCTTGAGAAATAAGATCGGATGGTGACTTGGAAGTACTAGTGGAGAGGAAACCAAGATGATGTGTTTTTTTTTTAAGAAATAGGAAAATATAAGGGATTTGGATCATATTTAGTTTTGTGTGGTTTAGTATAGTTAACTAAGTCCTATGCCTGAACACATATGGTTTGGACAGTGTTTTGCATATTTTTAAACTTTTGATGTTAGAATAAAGCTGAAGAAATAGCTTTAGCATCGTTCCTATGATAGAGGTTGGTAGACAGGTAAAGGTCACTCCTCTATAGTGTCTTTTAATTCACTGTGCCATGATTGTCAAGGTATATGATGAGTAATATTCTAGTTGTATTTTGATCCTATGCATCTATCTTTGCTATCCTTATTTCATGAATCTGCATCGGTCAGAAAGATATTTTCAAAGAAATAATGAATAAAATAAAAATGAAGATATGTTATCGTTTATGCAAGAATAGTTTATTTGCTTGAATGTATAGAATTGTGTAACTTTAAAATTGAAAGTCCAAAATATCATAAAGAGAGAAAGAATCATATAATACATTGTAAAATTAATTCAGAAATGAATATAAGATTTTGAAAAGAAATCTAAACCAAGTATTTTAAAAGTGATAATAAAATTTGAATTTTTTTTTTAATATTAATGTTGGAGGGAATGAGTATTGCATGTTTATTAAGAGAAAATTCAGTAAGGTATAATAAACATATACTTGTGCATGGTATATTAATAGTTATAATTATATCATCTGAAGTAAGGCTTGAATGAGAATATTAGGATTAATAAACATCGGATAATGAATAATAAAAACCTAATACCGAATGTAGAATAGTGTTTTGACTTTGTAAGATTCCATACAACCAATATAAAACTAAAATTTGTTATTTTGTAGAATTTTACTACGAATGTAAATTTTTGTAAAAAATATAATTTTAATAATATTAGGGATGCAAAGTGTTTGTGATAATCATCTAAGAAATGCATTTTGTAATAAGCTAACCATAATAATAAATCAAGTAATAATACTCTATTTTCTTAAGTGTTAAAAAATAATAAAAAAAAAAGGTTTAACTAGGAAAAGTAAATAATATTTTGATTTCATTTTATAAACTAATAAACTAAGTTGAGATATGAAAGTAAGGGATATCCAATGTATATAGTGTAAAAATATTGTTAATTTATTTATGTTGTTAATAAACTTTGTTTTAAATTTGTTTTAAAGTTTTGTGTCTGAGTTGTTATTTCTCCACATGGATGCATGAAATCATGATACATTTATAATTGAAACAGACATATAAATTTTGCACAAAAGGTAAACATAAAAATGTTATAATAATTTTGAGAATTTATTGGTATGTTAAAATTGAAAGATCATAATTTTATATTATTTATTGGTCATAAGTCGGTTGCCACAATATTACATTAAATTATATGCTAAAGTTGCCACATGTATTCTGTTGTCAGATTATTAAAATACTACCACGTACGTATTTATTTATTTCATTTAGGAAGAAATAAGATTATATTATATTATTATTGTTATTATTATTTTTATTATTATTAGTTGCTGTGTAGTAGATTATGACATAAAATTCCCTTTTCATATTTTACTACAGTAATTTTAAATCAGTTAGAATACAATTTATGAACCTGAGATTTTATTTTATTTTACTTCATTTTATTTAATTGAGTTAGATTCTTGTTATAAAGGAGATTAAGATATGATTATTATTTTAATCGTAGTGAATAGAGCTCAGAAAGTCGTAAGAATACTATGAGTTAGTTATTTGGTATAGTAAAAAGGGGGGATAGTGTTCTTATGCCATTGAGGTAGTATCGTGTGGATAATGGCTCAAAGTAGTCTATCTCGTTCCCTGTATTGTCACTCCAGGTCTCATGAAAATAGTAAATATTTGTTAATTCTCATTTTAAAAGTGAACCGTATTTGTATTTTAAAATTACAGTAGATGATTTTTATATGGATGTACAAAAGGTTTTTGATCAGAGTAAACAACATTTTAAAATTGTTATGGGAGACTTTAATGCTAGAATTGGTAAACAAATGAAATATGAAAGTGCTGTAGGTAAGTTTGGTTATGGTAATAGAAATGAGAGATGACATAGACTTGTGGAATTTGCAGAAAAAGAAAAACTTTATATTATGAATTATTTTTTTGAGAAAAATGTTAAAAGAAAATGGACATGGAAGCATCCAAATGAAGGTACAGCAGAATTGGATTATATTTTGACTAACAGGAAAAGCATATTTCAAGATTGTAATGTTCTTAATAGATTTAACACAGGAAGTGATCATCGATTAGTAAGGTGCAAGATACGTGTTAATGTAAAACCAGAAAGACAAAAATTGTTAAGAAAAACAATATTTACAGTTGATATTCCTAATCTTCAGAAACATTCTAATAAATTTAAATTAGAACTTACAAATCGGTTTCAAGTATTAGTAGATTTTGAACATGATTCAGATTTGAATGAAATTAATATGAAAATAACTGATACACTTTTAAAAACTGCAACAAAGATAGCTGGTAGAAAAAAGCAGTAATTGACCAATAAAATTTCTACTGAGACTAGAGAATTTATGAAGAAAAGAAGAAATATGAAGATATACAAAAATGATGCACTAAAAAGAATTGAATATCTCGAATTTTGTAAAATGGTGTGGAAAAGAGTTGAAAATGATATAAGAAAGTATAACTGTGAACTAGCAAGAAAAGCTGTAGAAGAAAATAAAAGTCTTAAGAATGTAAAACAACATTTTGGTATTGGTATGAAATTTATATCTGCAATAAGAAAAAAAGATGGAATTATTACTAAAAAGAGAGATGACATCATGAAATTGGTAGAAAATTTTTATCAAGAATTATATAGTAATAAAGAAAAAGTACCTCCTATATCTATTACATCTTCTGAATTGCCCAGAATTTTAAATGAAAAAGTGAGAAATGCAATTAAATGTATGAAGAAAGGAAAGGCTCCAGGTAATGATGGAATTATAATTGATATATTAAAAGAAGCAGGTGAAGAAACATATTTTTTTTTAGCAAAGTTATATACCAAATGTCTAAATGATAAAGATGTACCGGATGATTGGAAGAATGCAGTAATAATATTAATATTTAAAAAAGGTGATAAAGAAGATATTAGAAATTACAGACCTATCAGACTTTTATCAGTTTTATATAAAATTTTTACCAAGATAATTACAACTCGTCTACAGAGACATTGGATTTCCACCAACCAAGAGAACAAGGTGGATTTAAAAGTGGTTTTAGTACAGTAGATCATATTCAGGTACGGAGAGAAGTTATAGAAAGGATAAATGAATATGAGTTGTCATTATGTTTTGGATTTGTAGATTATGAAAAGGCATTTGATTTTATAAACATTTCTTTAGTGATTAAAGCATTGGATCATCAGGTATAGATCCAGGATATTGTCATCTTTTAAAGAATATTTATAAAAATGCAACAACAACAATTATTACATAATGATACTGGGAAAGTCAACATTGAGAAAGGTGTAAGACAACGTGACTCCATATCTCCAAAACTTTTTACAGCACTGCTGCAAGAAGTATTTTGTGGATTAAAATGGGAAACTAAAGGAGTGAAAGAAAATGAAGATTATTTAAGTCATTTAGATTTCGCAGATGATGAAGTTGTTTTTGCAAATAATGCTTCAGAGCTGCAGAAAATATTGCAGGAGTTATCAGATAAAAGTAGGAAAGTAGGACTAAAGATAAATGTTAAAAAGACCAAAGTAATGTTTAATCGATTTTCTCAAAATATGAAAATAAAGATTGATTATGATGAATTAGAAGAAGTTAACAGTTACAAATACCTTGGTCAGATTATTATTACAGATGGAAACATAATGAAGGAAATTAATCATAGAATTAAACTTGGTTGGGGTGCTTTTGGTAGAAATAACTTGATACTAAAAGGAAATATGCCTATGTGTTTGAAAAGGAAGGTTTTTAACAAATGCGTTTTACCAGTTCTTTCTTATGGATCTGAGACTTGGACACTCAATAGAAGAGCAATACAGAGACTTCAGACCACTCAAAGAAGTATGGAGAGATGTATGTTGGGAGTAACAAGAAGAGATCGAAAACACAATGTATGGGTAAGAGAACAAACAGGTGTTAGTGACCTCATTGAAAAAAATTAAAAGAATGAAGTGGAGTTGGGCTGGACATATTGCTAGAAGAGATGATAATAGATGGACAATTGAAATTTTAAACTGGATTCCAAGAGATTGTAAAAGATCCAGAAAGGGACCACACATGAGATGGATGGATGAAATAAGAAAGTGTGCAGGGGTGATGAGGAGAAAAGAAGCCTAAAGATCGGAGAAGATGGATTAAACTTGGAGAGACCTTCATTCTGCAGGGGATTGATAATGATTGATAATGATGATGATATATATATATATATATATATATATATCATCATCATTATATATATATATATATATATATATATATATTGTGCCCTTTTCTATAGGTCAGTAATAATTCATAACATTTAATTACTAAAAAAATTTAAATTTAGAATATGTTCTTTTAATACATTAATTATATTAAGTCAATTATATCTTTAAAGTACAATTTGAAGCTAAAGAGAATATGTAGTATATAAAATCATTTAAAAATAGTTATATAAAGCTTTAAATATTGTTTCATATGGTTGTAAAAGCTGGCCATATTAAATAACACAGCTATAAATATTAAAAGTATATTTAAAAATTCGATTTTAATAGTTTAAAACTGATAATTTAATAAATACAGTATTTAGATTTGTAATCATATTTAAATAGTCAAAATTAATATAGTATATTTTTAAAATAAACTTTATAATGGTAAAAATTATATCTAGTTCTATATTTTCTACATTATTCTTCCAAATTTTTTTTATAATTATTTTATATAATATAATAAGTGTATCAAAGTTATAAATCTAGACAGAGAAATAGATTGAAAATCGTCTGTCAAAGTTATTAATCACGTGATTTTTTAATGTATACTATCACACACACGCTTGTTTGAAATAATAACAAAGTTTAAAATATTTTAAAAGTTATATTATAGAATTGGATAGAATTATTGCCTATCATAAAAGTAAATAGTATTAAGCACTAAGTTAACTATCGTATGTAATGTTTAAGTAATGTAATAAAGATGAATACAGATATAATAAAAATTAAATATTTTATTTAAATAAAAATAGATAAATTGAATAGATAAATGGAATAAGTTATTAAATGTTATTTTAAAAGTTATTTTAAATGTTTAAATAGTTTTAATAAAATAATAATTTATTTAAAAATAATATTTTAAATAATATTTTAGGTTCATTACGTCATCATTTTTTATTTTCAAATATAATTCTACTATAAATTGGAAATATGTAAATTTTTTCTCAAGCTAAAGTAAGAATTGGCCAATAAGAATAGGTATCCTTACAGACGATAAATATCGTTGTAACTAAGTTATAGCGGCAGATTAATAATGTATTGAAACCGAAGAAAGGTAAATTATAACTATCAAAAGATAGTATTTTTAAAAATCTTTTATTTTAGTCAATTTTTTTTTTGGTACTTTCTTATAACTTTATCTGCAAAAAACTAATTGATAATTTTAAAGTGTTTTTTGCAAAAGAAAGTTTTAGAGAAAAATTATATATTTAGAAACTTCGTGGAGATGATTTTCTAATTTTTAAAGTACTTACCAGTTGTATTTTATCTAAAAGTTTAACCTAAACTACGCAATAAAAAAAATGGATATACTACAAAATAAAATGGATATAAATTGTAATACTGAAGAAATATTTGAAATATTTATTGATACAGTTTTATTAATATTTCACCGAAGAACTGTTTTGGTACATAAAAAACCACAGCTCGGACATCATACGGAGTCTAATGAAAAAAATTGGAGACGCATTATTATTTATAAGCTTATTCAAGATTTATTTTTAAAATAGTAATAAGATAATTATATATTGCATGAATTATTTTATATAATATGATATTCAAAGGAGTAAAATGTTATATCCTTTCTAAAGGTAACATTTTTTTAAAAAATATTTTCGAGTGCAAAATTTAAGAAAGAACCTAAGAGATTATGTTATAGAAGCATTTTTGATATTAAAATATCCGTTCTTCGAATTATTTAAAATGTACTTGGAAAAGATTTGTTCAAAAGTATTTGAAATTTTTATTTTAAAAGAGATTTATAAAAAAAATACCAAATGAAAGTTTAAATGTATCAAGAAGGAAACAGAGATAAAAGATGAACACATAGATGAATAAAAAAAAAGGGATCCATGGAAATACAAATAGTACTTAAAAGTTCATCGAATATTTTTAAAGTTAAAGTAGATGGATTGATGCATCGGATACACAGAGAATATTGGCAGAGAAAATACTTAAAAAAAAAAACTTCATGTGATTAATTAATATCGTTCTAAAAATTAAAACCAAGGATTATTTTCTAAATTTTACTATATGGATTAATAATTATTTTTGTTTTAAACTTTAATGCGCTTGGAGAACATTTTTAAAAAACTCTAGAGAAAATAATAAGCATTTTGGATTTATCAGGAACTATCATCAAGAAAATATGTAACTATAGTTTTGATTCTTTTTATTTTGTTAACCTAGTTTAAATCTAAAATTTTATATAAGATTAGAAAAAAACATAAAAACATTAATTTATTAATATTAAAATTTTATAATATAACAATCTAATAATTTAGCTAAAAATATTTTAATATAAAGTGTATAGGTGTGAATTTTTTTTTTATATCTGCAATGCTCAAGTGGATAAAGAAAAGCCTACTGAACACGATGACTAGATAAAGGTTATTGGTAATAATAATCACTATTGATAATTTATAATGTATATATATTTTTTTGTTTTCTTTAGATCATCTATAAATTGGAAGAATGAAGTGTAAAAGTTTTTTTATTTATTATAAATGTACTGCATTTCATACAACATTTTAAAAAAAAAACATTATGAGATAGGATTGATTTGGAAATATGCATACGACAATTTTTTTATTATTTTTTTTATATTAGTAATGTAATCCAACATAACAAATAATTATGTGATTCTTTTAAAATTTTCATGTCATTGGCTATTCAAATCTTGTCTAAGTAGATCGTATCTGATTAAACATACAGAGCAATGAAGTAAGCAACTTTTCTTATGGGATAGTAAGATTGTTTAACTATTAATGAATTTTATTTATTGTTTTGTAAATGCAGATAGTTATTTTATCGATGTAAGATGTAGAAAAATCTTGAGAAATAATGTTGAGATAGTGGCTTGGAAGTACTATAGTTAGCAGGAAACCAAGAGGATGTTTTAAGAAATAGGGTGTTATAAGGAATGGAAATAATATTTAGTCTTTATGTGAATATCAGCATAGTTAACAAAGCCCTATGACTGATACACATTTTATTGGACAGTGTTTATATTTTTTTAAATATTTGATGTTCTAATAAAGCTGAAGAAATAGCTTTAACATCGTCCCTGTACTAGAGGATATTAGGCAGATAAATGTCCTACCTCTTCACACTGTACCATGATTTTGAGATATGTTAAGAGTAATACTCTAGCTTTCTTCCTTAATCCTATGCATCTGTTTTCGCTATCTTTATTTCATGTAACTGCATCGTTTAGTAAGATATGTTTAAGAGAAATGATAAATAATTTAGAACTTATGTTATGCTATCGTTTTTTGGATAAGATTAGTTTATTTGCTTATAAGGAGCAGAATATTATAACTTAGAATTGAAGGTCCAAAGTATCCTAGGGAAAGAAAGAATCATAAAATATATTTTGAATTTTATTTCGAAAATGAAATATAATTTTTTTTAAAATAGGGTATCTAAACAAAGATATTTTTTAAAGTGATAATAATTTTAAATGCTTTATTATTATTTTTTTTAAAAAGAAAAATAAGTATTGCATATTTTTTTTAAAATACAATAGTACAAAGTAGATTATGTAAACAATATGCATAGTATATTTTTGTTTATTGATTAACAGAAATCTATTAATGATTAAACTTATATCATATTAAAGTAAGGCTTAAAGAAGAATATATTATGATTAGTAAACATTGTGTGATAAATACTAAAATCTAGTACTGAATTTTGGATAATAGTTTGTGTAACATCTTTGACTTTGCAAGATGAATTTTTTTTTTTTTTAATATTTTGAGAAATCCATACTCATTATAAAAATTTTGTTTTCTATAGAATGTTTGTTCTAAATATGAATTTTTTTAAAAATAAGATAGTTTAATAATATTAAGGATAAAATGATGTTGCTAATAAAGTAGATAAATATACTTGTAATAAGTTAACCATGATGAGAAACCAAATAATAACATTTTTTTTAAAATTTTGTCCTAAATCTAAATAAAGACATGATTGAAATATAAATTATTTTTTTTATAACTCGTAAATCAAACTGTAAAGTAAAAAAAAAAAAGATTAAGGATATCCACTGTAAATAATGTAAATAAATTGTTTAGTTATTTATTGTTAGTAATAAACTTTGTTAAATTTTGTTATTTAAAAATTTTGTGTTGGAGTTATTTATTTCTCCACATCGCTGCATGAGAACACGATATATGCATAATAACTGAAACAAATATATAATTTTGCACAAAAAGATAAATAGAGAATTATTTAAGAATTTAAATATTTTATTGGTATTCATTATAATTAAATAATCATAATCTTACATTATTTATTGGTCATAAATCAGTTATCACAATATTATATTAAATTGTATGCTATCTGTTGCCACACATATTTTGTTTTGTCAGATTATTAAAATGCTACCACGTATTTATTATATCATTACATGAAGAATATTATTATTGTTATTTATTATTATTAGTTTATGTGTAGTACATTATGACATAAAATCCCTTCTCATATTTTACTACCGTATTTTATTAACTTAGAATAAACTTTATGAATCTGAGATTATTTTATTGAGCTAGATTATTATTAAATAGAAGATTAAGATTTAATTATTAGTTTAATCTTAGTGAGTAGAAGTTATTAAAGTCGTAAGAATACTATGAGTTTGTTATTTAAAATAGTAATAAAGGGGAATAGTGTTCTTATGCCATTGAGGTAGTATCCTGTAGGATATTGGCTCAATGTAATCTATCTTGTCATCTGTATTTTCACTTCAAGTCTCATAAAAATATTGAATATTTATTTAATTTATTTTTATAAACTGAACCTTATTCGTATTTTAAATTTGAGCTAGTGAAATATTTTAATTTTAGTACTGAATATTTTAGTTATTAATTACTAACTGAGATAGAACCTGTTTTATTTTATACCATATACTATTTGGAAGTGAGGATGCACGAGATACAGGTTAGAATATATATATATATATATATATATATATATATATATATATATATATATATATATATATATATATACCTGTCTACATTTGCTAGCAGTAATATGAATCTCCTTTATGGGACTCTTTTCAGTCAGTGGTGAATTTTGAATATATCAGGTGTGTTTGTGTTTTTTTTATATCATTTTTTTTTACAAACTTAGCTTATATTTTTAGATGACCCACCTGATCACACACATGTTGAAAAGATAAATAATCACCAATATACCAGCAATCATCAGTTGGTCCAGATTACTATCTCTGCACATATATACAATCAGTGCTCAGTTTTATATTAAGATAGCCAATCTTCATACTTTAATGGTCAGGCTTCCACCTACTCCAACCGACAATGTAGACTTTGAACATTCCATCATCAGATTTACAATGAAATGAATAGCTGAAGAATTGTAGGTTGGAGTAGTTTGAAGCCTGTCCATTAAAGTATGAAGATTGGCTATCTTAATATAAAGTTGAGCACTGATTGTATATATGTGTGGAAATAATAATCTGGACCAACTGATGATTGCTGTTTAACATGAAATACATATATTGGTGATTATTTATCTTTTCAACATGTTTGTGATTAGGTAACTCAATAATATGAGATAGCATTAAGAGTGGAGGGTCATATGAAAGTCTGAGTTTAAATCCCTTATATATTACATTATACATGCACGTGTGAGCAAACCTGTACAGTGCATTAAATTACTTATATGTTTGGGAAAATTAGCAAATTTGCATAGATTGTTTTTTGGCTATTTTATTTTCATTCAAACCAAAGGAAATACTAAGTGTATACTTTAATATTACTGGATAATCCTTATTATTCTATCCAGAATAATAATTTGAAAATTGCAATCACTTTTAGTTTCTGAAAATTTTGTCAGTTTGTCTAGCAACTTGATGAAGAGTCATGTTATCCTGCATTTTCTTACAAAAGAACAAGTAAAGGTATACCAGTTTGATATTAAAAAATATGAAAATTTTTTTAAAGGTTGGTGGATGCTAACTCTGATGAATAATTAACCACTATAAAACTACTGAAATCAACTATTTAAATAAGATTTTCCTGATAATAATACAGTAAACTATTGTGCTCCTATAGCTTTGCAAATTTGGTAATCAAATGACAAACAAGTGGTATAGTTAGATTTCCTTATAAGCAGATTATCCATCAAATTTACATGTGTTGTTTATTTTTTTTCTATAATGATAAAACAATGATTATATATATATATAAAATCAAAATTTTCAAGGACAATACTTTATATATAAAATCAAAATTTTCAAGGACAATACTTTATATATATATATATATATATATCTATTATGAAGCATGTTTTCAGGAGTAGCAGAAGTAATTGTGTTTAATAGAATAAAATAAATATATTACTAACATTACAATAACACTTATACTCTAATGGGTGAAAAAATATAGTCATAATAATGTTGATATAATATCAAAATTCTTTCATGTTGTTATATCACATGATTGTTGAATAGTTTGATTTACATTTAGAAGTATTTTTTATATTATTTGAATTTAGGAAACTCTTCCAAATAGTTGGTAATTTTATTGTTTCGTCACTTTTATTAAGACGCATTTTGTTTTTAAAAATTTCTATAGCTCTTCTAAATACTCTTTGGTCATCGTTATTGCATATGAATATGATTTTGGTATTTGGGTAGACTATATGATGGCCAGTATTTAAAACATGGATAGTAAGTGCTGAAGATGTTGAAAATTTTTTTATTGCATTAAGGTATTCATGCTGGTCCTCACATAGACTTTCCAAATACTAAAATCATACCCACATGCAATAACAATGATCAAAGAGTATTTAAAAAAGCTATAGAAATTTTTAAAAACAAACCCTGCATTAGTAAAATACCAACTATTTGGAAACTTTCTTGATGCAAATATAAAAAATATTGTTGAAAGTAAATCAGACTATTCAACACCCATATAATATGACAACTACATGATATAACAAACACATAAAATAATTTTATATACTATATGCATGCAAATATTACTATATATTTTTTCACTCAATAGAGGATAAGTGTTATCAAAATGTTAGTAATAAATTTATTTTAGTCTATTAAACATAGCTACTCCCCAAAACATTCTTCATAAAACTTCTTTTACCCATAAAAGCATTCATTACAGCCACAAAAGTTTTTATTTTTACACTTTTTATTGATACACCATGTAAATGTTGTAAATAATTATCTTCTATTCTTTATTACTTCTACTGCCAAACTTTAATTGCAATATAAAATAAAATAGTCTTAAAAATAGTATAGAAGGCAAAATTGAGTACTTATCCATTCTTATTTATTGTCTAGTTAATAATTGTTATATACCAATATAATGATCATTAATGCAGATTGATTACTATAGACTATCTATGCTTTCTTGGATTAAATCTGAATCTAGGTTATAGGTTATATATAATATTAAAAAAATACTGCGAGATACGGTCTTATATAACTGCAACAAATAAATATTAATTAAAAAAAAGTCTTATATTGAGACTTTTAATTAAAGATATTTTTATGGTTTGAGTAAAGTTAATTAGATTGAATTATATTCAAATTTTGTAAACAAAGATCTATAAATAGATGACATTATACCATTATTTACTTATTATAAACACAATGTTTGTATTAAATCTAAATTTTTTGTTTATATAACTGAATATAATTGATTAATTCTGCTTTTAATAAATAAATGTTTGATAAACAAAAAAAATTTAAAAAAAAATTATGAATGTGTTTTTTTTTTTTAATTTTATTTAAAAAGTTATTTCATGAATAAGTTACTCTCATCTCATAAATCAACAACTATTTAGGTAGACAATTCCTTTCTTATTAATAAAGATTGTGCCAATATTTTTTCAGAATGAATACATCACATAATCTCGTAATGTATATAAAAAAGAATCATATCCAACTATGTATAACTTTGTGACTTAAACGTAGTCTCTAAGCCGAAAGAAAATCTAATAAGGTTTCAACTTGGTGTAATATCAGTGAAAATGAAGAGTATATTCACAATAATATTTAATTTTATTCTTTTAGTATAAACTAAAGCTGTCCCCAGTATTGTCAAATTGCAAAGTTTATTTAATAAAATTACGTAAACAATATATTTAGCCAATAAAGAGTAAAAATACTATTAAGTGTTGTCAAGTCTAAATCATTACAGAAACGATTTATGATTTTTAATTATTATAAATTATTTATAATTGCTTTTTATATACAGTTTGAAATGTTGTCCAGCAGTAGTCACACTTGTGATTAATTGTCGTCAATATCATTATATATAAATAAAATGTTTTGTTTTATTTTGATATTTATTATCAATTAACATGAATATTTAAGAGGAATTATCTCCACTTTCCTAGAAAGACAACTAAAATAATTTTTGGGCAATCAATAGATTCTAAAAAGTAGTGCTATTATTTTTACAATTCCAAACTAATATCTGATGTACGATTTTTATAGGACTTTGCAAGATCTAGTATGAAATAAAAAGTTAAAATAATGGTAAATGTTAAACGTTCAATGAATAACTTCCAATTTTAATCAAAGTTTTCACTAACAAAAGCCAAAAAGTAACGTGGGAATATGAATATAATAATACTATTATATAGCGTCCATTAATTAATTAAGCCTAACAACAAGTATTTCTTAAAAAAGAAAGAAAACTGATTTTAAAATCAACCTATATTGTTGCTTACGTTATAAATTAAATTATTGAAAATTAAAAACATAAACAAAAAAGAAAATGCAGGGTAAAACAGTCAAGATAATAATAATAAAAAAATAGTATAAGACGTACTATTGAAAAGCTTTAGAAGAGTTTTAAAGTGAAAATCATCAGATTGTAGTGCAAGGTAATTAACTAGTAAGTAAAAACTATATATATATTTGAAAGGGATTTGAACTCAAACTTTCCAGCTTGCTTCTGCTATCCACTCATGACAACATACATATGAAAATGATAAATGATTTCCAATTTACATATTTTTGGCTTAACTAGAACTCATCAGTTAGTCCAGATCATCATCTTCCACACATATATAAAATCAGTGCTCAATTTACGTTAAACTAGCAAACTTTCAAACTTTAATGGGTAGACTTCAACTCTTCCATCCTCCCTTTTTAGCTATCCATATCATTGAAAATCTGATGTTGGAATGCTCAAAGCCCTTATGGATGCCAATCTTATTGTCATACTGATGTTGACATTAAGTCACTCTAACCCCTCATATGTAGAACCTTAATTTGACCATTTAAATATATAGAAGAAAGATGGGAAGAATACAGCCTGAATATGTAATGTTTAAATACAGGTATTTTATCTTTATTAAAATTAATGTAATTAGAAGAGATTTGAACTCAGACTTTTCAAGCTCCCTACAACTATCCACTTTATCTTATACAACCACTGCACATGACCTCATAATGTGAAAAAGATAAATGAACTCCAATATACATATTTTATGCTGAACTAACACATATCAGTTGGTCCAGATCATCTCCCACATATGTAGGTGGTCATGGGTATCAGTTATATAAGATGGAGTGAATACTTATAGGGAGCTTGAAGATCTGAATTCAAATCATTATAATTATGTTAAGTTCAGTATAAACAATGTACTTGTATTTAAATATTACATATTTAGCTTGTATTCTGCACATCCTTCTATGTATTTACACAGGCATAGTAAGATCTTATACATCAGGGTCAGAGTGATTTAGAGTCAACATGGGTATGAGAATTATTGGCATCAAAAATGGCTTTGAACATTTCATCATCATATTTTTAATGTTATGGATGGCTGAAGAGATGGAGGGCAGAAAAAATTTCTATCCATTAGAGTTTGAAGATTTGCTATTTTAATATAACTGCACACTGATTATATATATGTGTGTGTGTGGGGGGGATGATAATCTGGACCAACTGACAAGTGGTGGTTCAGCATGAAACTCATATATTGGAGGTCATTTATTTTTTTCACATGTATGTGATCATGTATAGCGATTGTATAAGATAGAGTGAATAGCTGTAGGGAGCTTGAAAGTCTGAGTTCAAATCCCTTCTAATTACATTAAGTTCAGTAGAGACAATATACTTGTACTTAGATATTATATATACATTTAGTAATATTAAAGTGGCCCTTATTCATAGCAGGCTGTAAAGTCACCAATCAAGATAAGCAGTTAGTAGCTGAAGGCAAAGGATGCTAAGAATTCTCTGATTGTAGACCCAGGCTGCCATTCGATGATGACTTTTTATTTAGGTAATTACAATTGCAGATCACTTTCAAGTGAAGGAAGATTGCAAGAATTGGAAAAAGAAGTGTCTCATATTAAATGGGACATTATTGTATTTTGTGAAGTTTGAAGAAAAGATGAAGAAACAATTGATTTAAAAGTTGACATGTACTCTACTACTATGGCATAAATATTGGAAATACAAGTGAAATATAATTCATTATAAATAAAAAATAGAACAACATTGTGGAGATCGATGGTGTTTCAGAGAGAGGGGCAAGGTTTGCTATTCAGTTTAATAGAAGATACCAAATGCAGATAGTTCTGGTTTATGCCATAACAAGTTCTCATAGAGATGAAGTAATAGAAGATTTTTATATGGATGTAAAAAAGGCTTTTGATCAGAGTAAACAACATTTTAAAATTGTTTTGGAGACTTTAATGCTAGAATTGATAAACAAAGGAAAGATGAAAAGGTTTGTAGATAAATTTGGTTATGAAGAATGAGGGCATAGACTTCTGGAATTTGTAGAAATAGAAAAACTATATTTTTTTTTTGTGGAGAAAAATGTTAAAAGGAAATGAAGATGGAAGCATCCAAATGAAAGTACAGTAAATTGGATTATATTTTGACTAACATAAAATTGATATTTTAAGATTGTAATGTCCTTAATAAATTCAACACAGGCAGTAATCATCAATTGGTAAGATGTAAAATATGTGTTAATGCAGAACTAGAGAGACAAAAAATTATTAAGAAAAACAATGTTTACAGTTGATATTCCTAATCATGAGAAACATTCTAATGAATTTAAATTAGATCTTGCAAATTAGTTTCAAGTATTAGTATATTTTGAATATGATTCAGATTTGAATGAAATTAATAGGAAAATAACTGATACCCTTTTGAAAACTGAAATTAAAGATAGCTGGTAGAAAAAAGCTGCAATTGGCCAATACAATTTGTACTAAGACAAGAGAATTTATGAAGAAAAAAGGAATATGAAAACATATAAAATGAGGAATTAAAAAGGATTGAAAATCTCATACTTTGTAAAATTGTGCAAAAAAAAAGAGTTGATAATGATATAAGAATGTATAATTGTGAACTATCAACAAAAGTGGTAGAAGAGAATAAGTCTCAAGTGTGCAAAAAATAACATATTGGTAATGACAGGAAACTTATATCTGCACTAAGAAAAAAGACAAAACTATTACTAAAGAGAGACATAACATGATGAAATGGGCAGAAGAGTTCTATCAAGCAAGTATCTTCTATATTTATTATATCTTCTGAATTGCCCAGGATTTTAAATGAAAAAGTGAGACATGCAATTAAATTTATGAAGAAGGAAAAAGCTTCAGGTAATTATCGAATTATAATTGATATATTAAAAGAATCAGGTGAAGAAATAGTAAAAATTTTGGCAAAGTTATATTCAAAATATCTAAATGATATACCGGATGATTGGAAGAATGCAGTATTAATATTAATATTTAAAAAGGTGATAAAAAGATATTAGAAATTACAGACCTGTCAATCTTTTACCAGTTTTATACAAAATTTTTACCAAGATAATTACAACTCATTTACAGAGAACATTGGGTTTCAACTAATGAAAAGAACAAATTGGATTTAAAAGTGGTTTTAGTTCAGTAGATAATATCCAAGTATTAAGAGAAGTTATGGAAAGGACCAATGAATATGAGTTGCCATTATGCTTAGGATTTGTAGATTATGAAAAGGCATTTGATTTCTATAAGCATTTCTTCAGTGATTAAAGGACCAGATCATCAAAGTATAGACCCAGGTTATTGTCATATTCTGAAAAATATTTATAAAAATGCAACAAATATGATACTAGCAAAGTTAATATTGAGAAGAGTGTCAAACAGTGTGACCCCATATCTCCAAAACCTTTTACAGCAATGATGCAATAAATATTTTGTGGATTAAAATGGAAAGCTAAAAAGAGTAAAAGTAAATGGAGATTATTTACATCATTTAGATTTTGCAGATGATGTAGTTGTTTTTGCAAATAATGCCCCAGAAAGTGTTGCAAGAGTTATCAAATGAAATTAAGAAAGTAGGATTAAAGATAATGTTAAAAAGGCTAAAGAAATGCTCAATGGATTTTTTTCAAAAGATGAAAATAAAGATTGATTATTAGGAGTTAGAAGAAATTAAAAACTACAAATACCTTGGTCATATTATTAGTACAGATGGAAACATAATGAATGCAATTCATTCTAGAATTATAACATGGTTGGAGTGCTTTGATAGAAATAACTTAATATTAAAAATAAATATGCCTATGTGTTTGAAATGGAAGGTTTTTAATAAATATATTTTACCAGTTCTTATGGATAGATTTGAGATTTGGATACTTAATAAAAGAAAATTACAGAAACTGCAGACTGATTCAAGTAGTTTGCATAGATGCATGTTAGGAGTAACAAGAAGAGATCGAAAATGCAATACATGCATAAGAGAACAAACAGGTGTTACTGATATTGTTGAAAGAATTAGAAGACTGAAGTGCAATTGGCTAGACATATTGTTAAAAGAAATGATAACAGATGGACAATTGGAGTTTTTAAACAGGATTACAAAAAATTATAAAACATCTAGAGAAAGACCACATGTGAGATGGATGGATGAAATAAGAAAGTATGTAAGGTGATGTGGAGAGGGGAGGCTAATTCAGAGAAAATGGATTGAACTTGGAGAGACCTTCATCCTGCAGTAGATTGATAATGGTTGATGATGATGATTATATATATATGTCCAAAAGATGGCGCTATACCAAAACCGCCGAACAAGTGTAAGATTTGTTTTACATAAACGAAAAAGCAAATGAAAGAGGTAGTTAATTTCTGACTCTTTTTTCGTTTATGTAAAACAAATCTTACACTTGTTCGGCGGTTTTGGTATAGCGCCATCTTTTGGACATAAATAACAAGTGATAGCAGGTTACGTGATTAACTTGTTTTTGTTTTTCATATATATATATTAAAGAAAGAGAAATTGGATTTCCTATCTTTATATAATTTAGTCTAGACAATAGTTGATAAGATTTAGCTGGATTTGGTAGATATTGTTTATAAATGAGTGATATAATTATATATAATAGCCAGAATGAGTAATCCACACACTTTGATGGGCAAGTGGTCACCTCAGAGTATTAAAATACCAGTCTTGATCTATTATTCATATCCAATACTTGAGTGTACTATTATATTTATGGATTCAAAGTCCACAGCATTTCTTTTTATGACTATTTTTTACATTACTCATATTCATTTTTAAAAATCATACTTGCAAGTAAGACCAATTTATTTTATCATCATTATTATATAGCTATCTTATCATCATTTGATTTCTGTTATTCATTACTATTATATTTTATCATGTGTATGGTATATATGCATACCTCCTTGACAAGGGGTCATAATAGCAAGAAAGATATAATCTTTTAAAAGTTGAAACTTAACAAAATATTTTATAAAATTAAATAAATATATATAAAAATAAGCAGAATTGTATTGTTTACCAATCTGATCTACATATGCTTATTACATATAGTATTTTTGTGTACATATGCATGTGTATATTCTTGGTGAAAATGGATATTTTTCTTTACTGCTTTGTTGGCTGACTACTATTTCAATACTGAATGCCATAATCACTGCATTCTAATTTTATTATATTACTGCTTCTTATATAATCTTTTTTATTATAATTATGCAATTGGTATCATTTACATATTCCATCTGAGATATAATTGTATATTGTTTTCTTTCCTGTTTATGATATTCTTGTGATTAGCTATAATCCATGTTGCTTTTACTTCCCTCTTTTGGCCATTGGGTTCCAGAAATACTAGATTAACATTTTGTAGTATGATCTTGTTCTCTTTCATGATTCCAGAAAACAAAACAGATCTATATTCAGAATTTTCTCTAGTATGTTTGTATAAACATTTATGCTGCACTATTCTGGTGGCAATGTGATTAGTCATAATCATATCATGGTGCAATCTAGATTATTACACTGAATTTCATAGATCATTTGTAGAATATTCACCTTTGATAAAGTATTATTAGTTTTGTTAATATTTTATTGAGATTTGCTGGGGTTTCAAAGCTGACCATTTATTTTTGCTTGCAGATCTTTTTTATTTTACCAGTCACTTTTGGCATATAAGATACGTTGATCCACAGTTTATTTTCATTTTGTGGTCTCATGTTCTGTCTCAATTTTATATTAAATATTTTCTCTTTTTATTTAATGTTTTGCAGTTTTACCCTAGGCTACTTAGGACTTTCATATATTTATCCACATTTTGTTTCCTATCTGTTTAATATTTGCAGATGAACTGGTTTTTGCAGAGGAAAGTTTAAAATTTTTTCACAGGTAGAATTGCATAATTATAATAACAAAAACAGATTATATAAAAACCTGAAACATAGTGAAATAAGAATACTATGATTATGGTGCTCAGCATGGAAAGTGCACTCAGTCAGATAATATAAAAACAAGAAAAAACACTACTTCATTAAGCAACACACATAGACAAAAGTATTACATATATAACAAAGTGTAAATTAAAATTATTAAATAAAGACAAACTTATTTTTTGGATTGGCATGTAATAACGTAAATTGAATTCTCCAATTAGTGAGTCTTTTACCAATAAAATAAATTGAAATTCGTATTGCTGTAATTCACAGCATTATTTAAAATGCTCTGCTAACATAAACATATCTATTGGGTATTAGTGCCAATTAAAAAAAATCCTATAATGACTTTTTATACTTTCAGAGAAATCATTTTAGAATCAAATAAAAATATTAAAATATATTTTTATTAAGATCATTATTATAATCAATATTTTTTGAAAAAAAAAATCAACATTTCATAACCATTATAAGATTACTGCCCTTCAATACTTCAAGATGTTGATATATATATATATATAAAATATACAAACCATATATACATATATATATATATATATATATATATATATATATATATATATATATATATATATATATATATATATATATAGTTATAAAGCATTCTCAAATTTTTATCAGTAATGTATTTTTTTATTAGCTTGTAATTTCTATTTTTTTCATGTGCTATTTCTTTTTTTATATTTATTTTATTCCTCTTTTAGATATATTTTATTTTGATATTTTATTCTTTTAATTTTTTTTTTCTTTTTCTGTCTTAGGAAACTTTTCTTAATTAAGAAATTATTTCCATGTTTTGAGATTTTTGAGAATTATGAAGTTTTAGTCTATCTTTGATTTAATTCTATGCAATTTGAAAACAGACCATCATATAGACTTTTTAAAATCTATAGACATCCAATATTTCTTCCATTGCAGAGATGTTAATTGCTATATTCCAGGATAAGTTGCAGCAATGCAAATAGAATATCTAATCACACAACATGGTAAAGAGTAAATTACTACATATATGTTATGTAATTGTGATATATTTTTACCATTTTTTCATAGAATTTTAACTTTTGTGAATTACAGTGATGCTATTATAATTTCTAGCAGCTGTTCTTCTTTTTCTCTACCCTTCTCTAAAATTTCTTAGTTTATAGTAATTATAATTTTAAGTAATATGAATTTGTTTAGCAAATGGTAAATTTTTCTACTATCATTAATTTGTTTGAAACTTTATTTATTTATACTCCCCCTACACACACTATCAAAGAACACAATCCTCTCTAAATATTTTGTATTTCGATTTACAAAATAGTTTAGTATTATTTTTTTATTATATCCGGTTATTTCATTTATTTTAAATTATGACATGCTTTTAAAAACTCTTTTCGATATTAAACTTTTTTTTCCCGATTACTTAAGCTAAAAGCCATATTTTTTATGTTTACAAATTTTAAGTTATATATAATTATTTGTATATATATATATTAAGCAATATAATTTTCTTAGCATATTTTTGTACTTATAAATATTTCAATTTAATTAGGCATGAAAGTTCTGATATTGTTTATGGGTGTTTTACAGAAATAAAAATTCATTCTGCTTTAATATTTTTACATATATGAATATATAAAGTCACATTGCAAATACATACATGTAAACTGTAGAACTTTAAATTCTCTAAACCTGTATTAATTATCTATGAGAAGTAAAAAACAAGTAAAATATAAATGTTCAAAAATCAACCAGATAAATACAATTAAAGCTATCATATTACTATTTAATATTTTTGTTTAATCATTTTTTATTTAAAACATCCAATGAAAGATAAGTCTCATTATTAAGTTAAACAAAATAGAACCATCAAAACATCACATGATCACCATTTTATATGCATACACATGCTGTTAATACGAGTGCCAAACTCTCCATACAGTAGTACCAATATATTCAAACCTTAATAGTCAATGGATGCAGTAAGATTTGTACATAAAATCCCTATCTAGTGCCTACTTATCCAACACTCTCAGACTAGTTTTTAACTTGTGATTTTCATTAGTGAGAAATCTTGAATTTGAGAGCATTACACCTAGATCTTATGATATAATACAATCCTCCAGCAGCCACCTTTTATGTATTTGGTTAACTACAAAGCTAGGAACCTAAGATGAAAAATCCATGTTTCCAACTCAAGCTCATTCACTTAGTATAGTTATATAAATTTGAATTCAGTTCAGCATCTATACATTTTGATGTCTTTGGTTTATCAAAAACCATATGGGCAGAATAGGTATATAACCATCAAAACATCAAATGATCATCATTTAATATGCTTACACATGCTGTTAATAAGAGTTTCAAACTCTTCACACTGTAATGCCATGATGTGCAGGATTTCATTATCAATGGATGCAGTAAGGTTTGTGAATAAAATCCCTACCTAGTGCCTAGTTATCCAAAATCCCCAGACCAGTTTCTAGCTTGTGGCTTTTATCAGTGAGGAGCCTTGAATTTGAGAACAATGCACCTAGATCTTAGGATCTAATTCAACTCTCCAGCATCCATCTTTTACCTGTTTGGTTAGTTATAAAACTGGTAGCCCAAGATGAAAAACCATAATGTTTCCAACACAAGCTCATTCACTTGTATTTTGGTGTTTTTGTTTTTTCAAAAAAAAACAAGACACCATGGTGACCCTACTGTAGAGAGCTTGATACTTTTATTAACAGCATGTGTAAGCATGAAATGGTGATTATGTGATGTTTTGATAGTTTTATACTTATCTTTTCCATAGGATAATGGTAACTATGGTTTTTGAAAAACCAAAGACACCAAAATGTATAGATGATGAATTGAGTTTTGATCTATATTAATATATAATCAAATGAACTTGAATTGGAAACATTATGGCATTTCATCTTGAGTTCCTAACTTTATAGTTAATCAAATAGATAAAAGCTGGGATGCTGGTGGATTGCATTAGATCCTAAGATCTAGGTGCAGTATTCTTAAATCTAAGGCTCCTCACTGATGAAAGTCACAAGCTAGAAACTAGTCTGAGAATGTTTGATGAGAAGGCATTAGATAGGGATTTTATGCACAAATTTTACTGCATCCACTGTTTATGAAAGCTTGTACTTGGTGGGACTATTGTTTGGAGACTTTGGTACTCTTATTAAACAAAATAGCAGAAAAAAATAAATGTCTTACTACTTAAAATTAAAATGTTAGGGAAATGAAACCGAGATAAGAGAAGAATTATTAGCATTACAAAGATGTCAAATTCAGTATTAAAAACTGCAATGTTAACTAGGTAATAGGACAAAATAACTACAAAAATATTTTGTGACAATTATTGGCAAAAATGTTTCACTAGTTTAACTTCTTTGTGCACTTTGACTTATCAATATTTCTAGTAACATAATATTTATTTGACAATATTCAGAAATAAAATGAGTGTTAAATTAATGATGAATACTTTTGATTTTATTAATATAGCATATTGCTGATAACTAGATACTAAGAATAGGTATACTATAAAAATTGTTTAGGATTGAGTATACGATTGTTGTTTATTAAACTTGTAAATAAGCAATTTTATATACTCTGTAAGATTAAATATTTAAAAATTAGCTTTATTGTAACTTTGAAAAAGAATGTATCACATTAAGTATACTAAAGAGTATTATTGATATTTCAAAGACACACATAACTGAAAGATTATTGGTCCATTTGAGTATCCATTTAAGAAGAAAAATAAATATTTACTCACCTAATGGCATTACTTCCAAGATCAGTAACATTGTTGTCTGCTAAATTGCTAATGGTATTTAGCATAATGTGACTTAGCTAAAAAAAAATAATAAAGCTAATTAAAACTATTAAATACTTACTACACATAATACATATGTAATATAATAACATTTATACTTTTTCTTTAATAACTTTTTACAACAAATAAAATGTATTCCTTATTATTTTTTATGGTTTTGACTGACCAGCAGTCTTCATCAAAACTATAATATTTAAATATATATGATCCTAAAATCAGTACACATTTATAAATATATATGTGATGGTGAGAAATTTTCTGTAAAAATCATGACATAAAAACACAAAAGCAGTCTTTATGTCTTCTCTCACTAAATGAAGTACTTTTTATTTTTTCCCCAATATTTCTGTATTCATTAGTTAATGTTTATAAAACTATTGAACAAATACTTCATACTTTATATACTTTGTACAATGTAATAATTATTACTGGGACAAATCCTTTACAGTTTTGACTAGCTGGCAGTATTTGTCAGAGCTATAACATATAAATATATATGAACACATAACATATATAGCATAATATTTGATAATTATGTTATATATATATATATATATATATATATATATATATATATATATATATTAGGGCTTTGGCTATATTAAATTGCTAAGCCTATTAATATATGGGATCTCTGAATTTAGTTCAGGCTCATATAGTTTCTTTGGTTAAAGAGCTGAATTTGAAGACATGTAGGTGTCTGAAGATTTGGATCATTTTCTTAATATTTAAAAATTAGATAAATGCTTGGCTTGAGTTAATATTTTGAATCTTATGTCCTAGCTCCTCACTGATGAGAGCCATAGCTCGAAACTGGTCTGGGGATGGGGACCATCATAGATAAAAGCTTCATGTATTTTCTCTTGTAGCATTTATCATAAAAAATAAAATAATTAAGCTTGTTTAGAGCTAGTAGCAGGCTCTTTATATATTACATATTGGTAATACAAGCTATATAGGTCATGTGATATATGACTGATTTTTAATATATATATATTAAAAACTGTATAAAGAAAAAATATTTGTTTAATAATGTTAAAGCAGTTTTTGTTAAATCTTAACAAAAAAAAAAGAATGGTAACATTTAGAAAAAAGTTAAAAACAATTTTGATTAAAAAATATTGTTCACTGGAAAAGGAAAATCATCAATGTGAATGCCAAATATATAACATCTTTTTCTCTTGTCCTCTTAAATATATATAAATAGACACTGCTGTTTTATAATTAGTATATTCATCTGACACATACTAAAGTTTAATGATTTTCAGATTGCCAAACAATAAAATAAATATCTAATCAATCTTAGTTAGAAAATAAAATAATGATTAACAACCATAAAATATTTTGCCAATTGGTAATTCTCTCTGGAAGAATGCCAAACAGTTGTGTTTCTGCAGTGGACTTTGAAGTTGTTGTGAGTTATATAATTATAAGGTATTTATACTATTTGAGACCATTAATTCCTAATTGACTTCTAATGATCATATAATAACATTTCTGCAACATGACACATGTTGGATAGTGCAGACAGTTAAAATGAGACAAATAATATTAAGAATGATTAAGTCTGTCATTCTACTCTGATGAATTTCTTCTATTAATATTATATGTATATAAATGTACACATGTACAAAAAGATAGATAGAAATATTGATTTTCATAACTTATTTTTGAGTGGTAATTTCTTAAAACTTCTGCAGATCAAATTTTATACTATTTCTACAAAGTGATATATTGCATAATTCTAACAAAAATAGTAAATGATTTCTATTTGCACTTTGTTAAATTAAACTATATATTTTTAAATAATAGAAATTTCAATGAAATTTTTTATATTTTTTTATTTAGTGCTCACCTATAATGTAACCACACAATAAATCAATCAAAAATTAAATTGATAGTCTAAAACAGCATTATCCAGCAATAGCATTTATTTGCTTGGTAATCTATAAATCAAAATGGGATTACTTTTAGTTTACTTCCAAGTATAATCTATCTAGGATGATAGATCAAATATCAATAATTTATATTACTGTTACTCAAGTACTTTTTTACAAATAAATAAATCTTTCATATAATGAGTTATATATAATAATCAGACGATTTTCACAGACTTATATAAATAAACATTGAAAATTTTAATAATATTGTTTTTTTCTTTTAAAGCTTATATAATCAAACAAGCAAGCAATTAAAAACTGCACCAGCAAATTGAAATCAAGAAAGAAATATTTTTACTTATGAAAATATTTGAAAAGATGTTGTGTTTCAAAGTTTCGCATATATAAAAGCATTAATGCACGGAATTCACCATTATTTAAACTAGGGATTAAGATAAAATTGACTCCATTTTGCTGAATAATGTAATTATTCTTTGCAATTCCAATTTTTAATTTTTTGGGTGCTTGGTTTCAACATAGTTTGGCTGTAAATAAAAAAAAAATACGTGGACAATCTCACTAAAACTTTAAATCTTTACATAACTTTTTCTAAGAGAGGTTTAGTTACTTGTAAACGATTTCAGATGCTTTAATACCTCAAATTTTCACATATATAAACCCTATTAATGTTTGATCTACTTGTCCTCCCAACTTTAAACTAGAGAATAAGCTAAACATGGCTCCACATTTAGCTCAAAGAGGATCTGTCAAATAAATGCTATTTTTTTTTTTTTTTTCATATGTTAAATGCGTTGACCGGGAAGCGAATCCGGGCCAGCTGCTTGGAAGGCAGCTATGCTATCCACTAGGTCTTGATATATAAATGCTAGTTTTGAAAAAAGTAATTTACGTTTTTCAGTCCAGTTTTTAATTGTTGCTTTCTGGCTTATATCAAAGCTGAACTCTAAAAGAAAATGCACGGGCAGTTTCACTAAAGCTTTCAATGTTTGAATATAAATGTCATAAAAATCTTTTAATTTTTAAAGTATTATGCTAAAGATATAAATGCAATCAATGAAATTGATTCACAGTTCTCCTGGCATGAGCTCCCATATTGTTATAAGTGATTGGCAAGTGAGGAATTTATTAATCTTAGAGTAATATCACTCCCTATATATATTGCAGATGATTGCTTAACTTTTTGTTTAAAAACTCTGACTGCAAATATGTTGATTTATAGCTTAAATATATATAAAAAAAATTTTAATATTACATTGAAAGGTTTAATATTATATATGTGTGTATTTGATTTCTAATATATTCAAGCTTTAATACCAACAAGTCTACAATCACTGTACTTGAATAGACAGTCAGGCTATTGTTTCTTCTGGCTGATAGAAGATTGAAGATTTTTGGCATTGATAAGGGTGGGCTGTTTTAATGTATATAATATTTTTAATTATCTTCTATATTATTGTCCATAAATTAAGATACGATTTGTCTGCAACATAAATAATTCTGTTTTAATCTACATTTTCACTGCTCATACACATGGAATATGTTAATATTAATAGATAGAGTAATTATTTTATAAACAAACATTATTAAAATTATTTGAAAAACAAATAATTTACTTTAATATTAAAGGACTAAATATATATGTAAAGTTAAAGATGAAATCGCCGAAGTTAGCATTATAATTAATAATTGATATGCCTCCTAGTAATGTATAAGTCAATAGATGTAACAATAAAAAATAAATAATCTTTCATTGTATCTAATGCAGAAGGAAATTAATGTGGATATTATTTAGGCAGAAAACAAGAGTGAAATCGATTTTTGCAGGTTATTTAGATAGAACATTTGGAGATGTTTCATCTTCAGATATGTTTATATAATATTTTATGCTGTAAAGTTTATATCTTCCACAAAAGTATTATTTTTTACAATTGGCATGGTAGACTAGATTAACTATCTATAAAGATTGCAGGCAAAAATAAAATCCTTTTTTTTTTGCACATCATCATGGCTGTGAGACTTTAAATGTTATTTAGATAATGTTTAGAGAAAAAAATTGCTCCAAATATATTTATATGCATGAATAAATATCAGCTATCTGGCATAAAATTTATATTAAACTTCATTAAATAATTGCGATTAAATGTTAATTTTATCATATTTAAATTATAAACATTATTCCAATTTATTTCAGAACCTATAACAAAAGGTATACCCTAATTGGCCAATATTTTAGCTCTGTGCATAACAATTGATATCTAGATATTTTTAACCAGAGAATAAGAGAGATAAGATACAATCTGAGAACAAACCAGCACTCTAACTGAAGCTAAATCCATATATCCAAATGTTCTTAATTTCATAAACATGATATAGTGTTCTTTTAAATTTGTACTTATATTTCATTTGAACAACAATACAATATTAGTTGATTTCAGTACAAATTCAGAATTTAATGTCTCACTAAACTAACTTATGCCCTGACACTCCCTGGTTATATAAAACAACTATAAGCATTTAGTAGTAGGTATGCCATACCCCAGATGAAACTATCAATTTCAAATGCAGGTGTGTTGCTACTTTATCTTCTAAGAGTAATTTCATTAATAGCAGTGACAAAGATAGTAGTATAACAATATTATTATTATAAAACACAATTTATCTAATTGCTCATCTATTATTATATGTATATCAATATTCATTTATATTTGTATATATAAGATCATAAGCTATCAAATGTAAATATTAAGATGAGACTTTAATCATTATACATATTCTTCAGATAAGCCAAAAAGTAGAATACCTGATTTTTACATGAGATCAATAATCCTATTTTTATATTTATGTATTAAAAATGCATCTTATTTTATTTTAATATGTGAATAAATGTCAGTTTATTATCAATACATATAGTGTTTAAACTGATATTATTAATATCTGAAATACATGTACAATAAGTGATAACTATTCTGAAGTTTGACAATAATTTAGGATGTTATATACATTTATAAACAAATCTAGGAGATTGATTAGTTACATATATTGTAATTGCTTAAAGTTAATTATTACAAATAATATACATAATGTGAGGTATTCAGTTTTCATATACAGGTTTAAAAAATTATAAAATTTATCTCCACCTTTGTAGGTGTATTTAATTTACTAGTTTAATAAGACTTTTAATCTGAAATCACATACTCATATTTGATATTTTAGGCTATTGTTAGTTTTCTATATTGTTTTAAAGTGTATGCATAACATATTGTTGTGTATGATGATCTGCAGCAATTCTGTGCTATTAAGCTTTCATTTTAATGTATTAGTTATTTGTGAGTGAATGATAGCACCTTTTATTGTTATAACAAAGCTATGAAGGTGGTTTAGAAATGAGATTTGTGATTGGCTGCTGCTGTAGATGTTACCTGGAACTAAATAAGACAAAATATGTAATTTTCGGTAATTGTTATTGATTATGATACAATGTTTTCCCAAAAGAATTAGTAATGAACCAAAAATATGGCACTAGTAGGGGATTGTTTTTGAAAACATTTTATTTTTAGAAAGACCACTCTTAGAAAATACACAACAAGAACCAGAATAGTAGCTAAAAATGTTATTGTGAGAACTGTAAGTAAAATCTTTTAATAACTTCTTTGATGATAGCTAATTGTAAATATATCATATTTTAATGATATAAAATTCTAATATCTGATATTTCATTGCTCTCACTTTTTCAATAAGTAATGTGCAGCCAATGACTATGTGCTTCTTTGCTATCAGTAAGAAATTTATTTAGATATCTAGTATCATAATTTTAAAATATTACATTTTTTTCAATTACAATTGTTAGAAGGCTTAAATATCTATGTCATAAATATAAAATTGTTATATAATATACATAAAAAGATTTAATTGCAAAAAAAAAAATTAAACATGGAGACATGTTTAATGTAGTGCTATTCAAAAATTTGACAGGTCGAGTTGACATTGAAAGGGTTAAACAACATATGCATTTTCTACATACTGAGAAGTATATTTAAAATAAAATATTAAACTCAGACTATTGTTACATTGGGGAAATAAGACATTCATATTTCTGGTACAATTGACAAGAATACATTGGTATCTAGAATACATGTATAATGAATGAGACATTGTGTTAATTTTCACCATAGATAATAGTTTATAATCTTATATATATATATATATATATATATTATATATAGGATATATATCTATATACATATATATATATATATATAAATAATTAATCAATGTCTGTATTCCAATTATAATAAAATATATATAATTATTCAAAACAATACAATAATTAATACAGTAAAACAATATTTTAAAAAAACAAATATATACCAATTTAATAGAAGTACTTTCAACTATCTATGTAGTCGTTGTCAACTAGATTCAAATTGTATTAGAAAAAATCGTTACAAATGTAAACAAAAAGTAATACGTCATTCATCAATTTTCCCACAATTCATTAATTTTTATATTGGCGGCCTGTCTGTTTATCAACTGTTGCTTTTCACTTTTTATTAACATAGCTTCTTTAATTTTGCATTTATTATTATTTTTTTCAATACACAAAATCTTAACTTTATTAAAATCAAAACCATAATTACATGTTACATTATGATCAAAAAATACTGATGGTGATACATCATCATTTCTAACATTCTCTTGTCTTGATTTTTGCACTTGTTTATATAACAACAAATGCTCCTTTGATCTTTTCTCCAATGTACATTGAGATTTCCCAATATATGCTTTTCCACAAACACATAGCCATTTATATATTGCACAACTTTGATTTAACAAACTACACCTATTTTTTGAATTATTTATCAATCTATTTAAATTAGGAGTAGTATAAAATGCAACTCGACATATATTTTTATATATCTGTTTTATAAATTTCACTTGTTCATTACAAATAAATGGTATTGATATCCAAGTATATTTTATTTTATCAATATCTATAGCATCTAAAATATTTCTACTATTATTAAACTTAGTAACAATATTATAAATTAATTTATGATCATATCCAACATTTAACAAATCCATAATAAATACATTTATGTTACTTATTTTATCAGAACTATATTTGCATAATTTATTATTTCTAAATAAAAATGATTTTAAACCGGATAATTTACGTGCTATTGGCACATTTGAATACCAAGGAATATATCCTCTTTTTTCAATATCTTTTATTACCATACAATAATCTAATTTATTTTTATTACGGGTAACTTTAATATCTAAATACTGAATTGACATTTTTTCTTCAAAAGATTTACTCCATTTTAAACCTTCTAAACTATTTAATTCATTGACTAATACATTTATAATATCTAAACTTCCACAAACAAAAACATCATCAACATACCTGTAATAAATTTTAATACCTTGGCAATATATATTATTATTAAGAATTATATCTTCATATCTTGATACTACAAAACTACATATTTGTGAAACTACAGGAAGTCCCACAGGCCATCCGTAATCCATTTTATAATAATTTTCATTAAACATAGCATATATATTTTTATCAATAAAATATAATACATCATTTACAAATTTTACTTTTTTAACATCAACTTTTTTTAACATTAAAGCATCTAATATAATTTTTATAGATTTTAATCTATCTATCTGAACCATACATCTCACATATATCAAATGTACAAATACTATCATTATTATTAATATTAATATTTTGAATTTTCTTTACAAAATCAAACGATGAATTAATAGTATATTTTCCAAATCCAAAAACATTCTATAAATCTACAAGTTTCATAGTAAAATGATCCACCAAAGTCAATCATTAATCTTTAAGATTAATGATTGACTTTGGTGGATCATTTTACTATTAATCTTTAAGATTAATGATTGACTTTGGTGGATCATTTACTATGAAACTTGTAGATTTATAGAAACATTATTAAAAGATGTTCTTGGATTTGGAAAATATACTATTAATTCATCGTTTGATTTTGTAAAGAAAATTCAAAATATTAATATTAATAATAATGATAGTATTTGTACATTTGATATATGTGAGATGTACGGTTCAATAGATAGATTAAAATCTATAAAAATTATATTAGATGCTTTAATGTTAAAAAAAGTTGATGTTAAAAAAGTAAAATTTGTAAATGATGTATTATATTTTATTGATAAAAATATATATGCTATGTTTAATGAAAATTATTATAAATTGGATTACGGATGACCTATGGGACTTCCTGTAGTTTCACAAATATGTAGTTTTGTAGTATCAAGATATGAAGATATAATTCTTAATAATAATATATATTGCCAAGGTATTAAAATTTATTACAGGTATGTTGATGATGTTTTTGTTTGTGGAAGTTTAGGTATTATAAATGTATTATTCAATGAATTAAATAGTTTAGAAGGTTTAAAATGGAGTAAATCTTTTGAAGAAAAAATGTCAATTCAGTATTTAGATATTAAAGTTACCTGTAATAAAAATAAATTAGATTATTGTATGGTAATAAAAGATATTGAAAAAAGAGGATATATCCTTGGTATTCAAATGTGCCAATAGCACATAAATTATCTGGTTTAAAATCATTTTTATTTAGGAATAATAATTTATGTAAATATAGTTCTGATAAAATAAGTAACATAAATGTATTTATTATGGATTTGTTAAATGTTGGATATGATCATAAATTAATTTATAATAATGTTACTAAGTTTAATAATAGTAGAAATATTTTAGATGCTATAGATATTGATAAAATAAAATATACTTGGATATCAATACCATTTATTTGTAATGAACAAGTGAAATTTATAAAACAGATATATAAAAATATATGTCGAGTTGCATTTTATACTACTCCTAATTTAAATAGATTGATAAATAATTCAAAAAATAGGTGTAGTATTTTAAATCAAAGTTGTGCAATATATAAATGGCTATGTGTTTGTGGAAAGGCATATATTGGGGAATCTCGATGTACATTGGAGAAAAGATCAAAGGAGCATTTGTTGTTATATAAACAAGTGCAAAAATCAAGACAAGAGAATGTTAGAAATGATGATGTATCACCATCAGTATTTTTTGATCATAATGTAACATGTAATTATGGTTTTGATTTTGATTTTAATAAAGTTAAGATTTTGTGTATTGAAAGAAATAATAATAAACACAAAATTAAAGAAGCTATGTTAATAAAAAGTGAAAAGCAACAGTTGATAAACAGACAGGCCGCCAATATAAAAATTAATGAATTATGGGAAAATTGATGTATGACGTATTACTTTTTGTTTACATTTGTAACGGTTTTTTCTAATACAATTTGAATCTAGTTGACAATGACTACATAGATAGTTGAAAGTACTTCTATTAAATTGGTATATATTTGTTTTTTTTTAAATATTGTTTTACTGTATTAATTATTGTATTGTTTTGAATATATATATATATATATATATATATATATATATATATATATATATATATATATATATATATAGAAAAATAAGGACTGTGTTAATATATATATATATACATAATATATAAATTGTTTTTGGGTTGAACTATGGATTATTTTCCATTACATTCTGATGTTTCGAGGAATTAGCATCCACCATTGTCAAGGTTAACTTTTGGAAAAAAAAATCATTAGAACTCAGACAGTAACACGACTGAATGTGAGATGAGAAATGATATTCAGCTTAAAGTAGTTTAGCATTCAAAATATGAGACTTATCAAAATGTCTATTTCCTTTAGTTTTTTCACCTATTAATTTTAAGTTAATATTAGAAGACAGAGATCCAATGAGAGGTTTCCACATAGCTGGATTGTGTTGAGCTTCATCAGCCCTATTTAAATCAGTAGGTCTCTTTAATATTTCAATTGATTTTCTCATGGTTATTAAATCATACCTTTTTAAATTAGCAAGTATTTCTGCATTATCAAAATCAGGTATGTGACCAATTTCTAAAAAATGGGATGTAAAAACTGTGTTAATTTTCTGATTAAAAGCACTTTTATGTTCCTTAATTATGACATTTATTCATCTATTAGACTGGCATGCATAGCTTCTTGAGCACTGCAAACATGGAATTTCATAAACCCACTGGTGTTCTAAAAATAATCTGACTTTAGATTTATGTAAAAAATCACCAATTTTTTTGCCAGTAGAAAAAGTAGTTTTTATATTAAAACAAGATAGTCTTCTACTGAGCCTATCAGTATCTCTCTTAATATAAGGTAAAACCACTCTTTAAGATGAATTGTCAATTCTACCCCCCCCCCCTTAGCATCAATGCTGTGTAAAGACTTACACATGATATTTCTATTATAATCATTAGAAAGTAGAATATTTTTTGTAAGTTCTATTTTTTAGCAAGATGATTTTTATCAGACAAACTATAAGCTCTAATAAAAAGATTTTTTGCTATAGAAAATATTTGAGCATGGTGATAATGAAAATTAAAATTAAGATATCTATTTGTATGGGTGGATTTTCTGTAAACTGATATTGCAAAGGTTTCATCACATTTTCTTGCAATTAAAACATCTAAAAAAGAAAGTGATTTGTTATTTTTCACTTCCATAATAAATTTAATATTAGGATGTCAATTATTTAGAACAACAAGAAAATAGTTTAAGGCATCAAAGCCATGAGGCCATACAACAAGTGTATCATCCACATATCTTAGTGAAACAGAAGGTTTTACAGTAACTGCTTTTAATACTTGACTTTCAAAAATTATCCATGAAAAGATCACCAATTACAGATGACAATGGAGATCTCATAAAAAGTCTTTTAATTTGTTTAAACTTTTGAGAATCATGAATAAAAAATGTATTTTCAAGGCAATGCTTCACTATTGGAATAATAAATTCAGGCAAATCATTGAGTTGAGCTATTATAAATAATGCTTTTTCAACAGGAATATTAATAAACATAGAAGAAACATCAAAACTAAACAATAAATCAGTTCTAGTTAATTTTAAGTTTTTAGTTATAGAAATAAAATGATTTGAAAATTTCAATTCTTGATGGAATCTTGTCTGTCAATGGTTGTAAGCACTGGGCTAAATATTAAGCCAAAGCATATGGCTAAGAACCTATAGCACACATGGTAGGACACAATGGTATCTCAGGCTTATGAATTTTAGGCAAACCATAAAATTTAGGATATAATGAAGAACCATCTCTTGGACAAATTTTAATTATCATATCTTCATCTAATCCAGAATGTTTGATTAGACATTTTGTCTTTCTTTCTAAACATGTCAGAGGATCTCTAACAATCTTTTTATATGTTCCATCATTTAATAAATTTAAAATTTTATTATTATAATCTAAACGATTAAGTACAACAGTCAAATTACCTTTATTTACTGTAATAAGAACAATAGAATCTTTTTTTTTTTAAATTTTGAAGTGCAACAAATTCTCCTTTAGTTAAATTACTTTTTGGTGATTTCATATTTTTTATGACATCACAAACCTCAAATCTAATAAGATCTGCCTTCTATTTAGAATTTTTTTGGAATTCATTAATTCAAATAGCTATGGATATTTATTTATATTGATTTTTTTTATCTATTACTATTTGATCCTCACTTTTTTTCTACTGGTTGAAACTTTAAGCTATCAATATTTCCCATGCCTCTAAAGTATTTTTTTATAACATTCATTATCCTGTTGAAGGTATGTATGATTCAGCTGAAATGTTATTATGATAATATTATAAATATTGTGAATTAATAAAAAAAGATAAATAGAATATAAATCAAGAATAAATGTTATTCATTTGCTAGATAAATAATTAGAGATTAAAAATAAATAAATATTTATATATTCAGTTGCTCATAAGTCCAAGTGATGTTAGGATGCTGAAAATTATAGAATGGTGTATTTTTGGGCTGATTTTAGCAAAAAAATCCTAAAGATTATTAAGCTGCATTACTGTTACATGGTGTTTCAGTTAAAACAACTCCTGTTTTTATTAAAAATTTTTATTTATAAATATGTTTATGCCAATAAGATTTTAAAAATATGATGACTACGTCATAAGACAAAACAATATGTTCATCAGCTCAAAAGATGAGATGCTATTGAAATCTATCATTATGAAAACACATGTTCATTAGATTGAGAATGTGTAGCCAATGACTAGTAATAGACTTTTTAAAAAAAGTATTTATTGTGAAAGAGTGAAATAAACATAATTTAAATTATAAAAATTATTATTGATGGCTTTCATTAATAAGTATAAATGAAAGAAGAATGTATGACCACAATTATGTAAAGGTTTAAAATCTCCCAGAAAGTAAAAATTCTTACAGAACAAATTAAAAAATTGCATCACAGATATCAAGTAAAATATTTCAAAATTAGTATACCTCCGTTTTAACTTTCATTTTCATCTGCATATATATTTTCTGGAAACAGAATGTCCAAACACATTTACCTACATCTAGTAATAAATTATGTAAAATAAAAATTTTAATAAAATATTGCTGATGATCAATTGCTATCATTTGACTGTTTTACTCAGTTACCAGGTTAAACCCATTTGTCTTCAGATAGAAAACTTGACAAAAACAATATCACATGTTGCTTAAATAATAATAACAAACATTTTTAATATATGCATTTAGAAATATAAAAAATAAAATATTTAAAAGTTACATAAATATCTAGAAAATATATATGTGTGCGTAAGATCTTAAATGAAATAAATATATTATTAGGTCAAAGACTTTGTCATATTTAATGGTTTTGTACTGATATCATTAACTATTCCAATCATTATCTCATCACATGATCAAAATGACTATCACATGACCAAAATGACTATATCTACCTATAAGCATGAGTTCAGCTTAATTCTGATCCATTATTCACTTCCTATCATGTCTGTGTGATTCTCAAAGGGGTTGATGAATGTAGCCATATTGCTTTCTAGTATTCAACTTTTACTTCCATTAAAAAATCTTTGTTTTTTAAAGATATGTCTTTATATCTAATTTTTTTTTCAAATTATTTAATTTACACCAATTTTAGTTTGATGCAAATTTTTTGATGAATAATCTGTAATAGCAAAACTACTTAAACATACATAAAAAGTGATTTCATTATAATTCTGAGGCCAGCTGCTGATCCTGTTTTACTATTTATTGTCTTTTCCATATTTAACACTATCTTTTTATTCTGTTTTCTAACTGATTTAATGAATATTTTAGATGTTCTACATTATTATCCCCCCCCCCAACAATTCTGAATTCATATTTGTTTTTTTTCACTATCACTTCACTCATCACATATTTGATGTATAAATTTATACTATTTAATGATATAAAACTTCAAATATACTCAAGTTTTGATTCCAAATTTTAATAAACCTGTTCAATTAAACTTTAATAATCTTAGTGATAGACTAATTTCTAATAAATAAATATTTCACAAAGAGTAATATTTATCAGGAAAAGTATCATGACTTTTTTATTTTTTTACTTTTTATGCATTATATACAATAGTGAAGTCAATTATCTACAGTCTATATATAATTCTAAACAACTATTAGAGCTACTTAACTGGACAGTTTGGATACTTGATTTCAAAACTATAGGTACTGAATGTTTAGACTCTTTGCAACATATTTGATTCAGCAGTATTTATTTACTAAATAAGTCATTACCAAAAACTTTTATTGGAGACCTAACATTGATCCTATTATTATTTGACATCTTGTTTTACTTGCTGCTTACCTCATAGTAACTTTGAGAAACAATCTCACTAGTGTATGTTACACATAAAAAAGTTTGCATAATATATTATTTACATAAACATAAACTTTAGGAAGTTAGTGTAATTATAAACTATATCCATGATTTGAGTCAAATTCAGATGTTTCAGATTATATAAAAATGACATATATAAAATAATGTGTGCATATGCTATTAGTCAATAAATAATTACATAACTAAAGTAATATGACACGTGTAGATAGATAGTGATAGTAAAGAATAAAATAAGAGTATGGGAATTTTACTACTAGTGGAGGGATACCATGCACTTATGGATAATAAACTATAGCTTATTTAAATATACATAGTAAAATATAGAATTGACTTATGTAACTTGGTAAGGCATTCATCTTCCTTCCTCATAAGATGGGTTTTGAAACCAGATTAGGCAACAAAATAAAAATTGGAATTAATTTCAGACATAGACAGTAATCATCGAATATTGATTGTAAATGCTTTCTAACTATTATTAAAATTGGAGTCAAGGCAAGAACGGAAAACGATTGGAAAACCTAGTTAAGTAATACCTTTTTTTTTCGTTGTTTTTCTTTGAAGAAGGAAAGAAAAGGCCTTTATCTTATAGTCAATGTTTAAAGACTGTTTACTATTACCTACGTATTGAAATATCTAAACAGAGAATTACCTACGTATTGAAATATCTAAACAGAGTCTGAAAGATTTAAAAATAGATATTTAGTTTTAAATTCGACTGTTTTCGTGACATAACTATCAAGTAAAAAGTAAATAACATTGAGCTTTTGAATTTATAAGTAATAATGATAGTATGTAAGCAGAAATATTTGCTTATATAATTTTCATATATTATTGAATAGATGAAAGTTAGCTTAGACGATAAATAATTAAATTGTTTGGTTAGATAGAAGCTAAATCAATAGTTATGGCTTAGCTTTGTGAAGACGCGTAGAAGCGTTACTGTCTTAAAATTTAATCACTTTTAAAGTGGAGTTGCATGCAGTGAATTTGTTCACAGACAGATCATGAAGTAACAGTTTCAAGCAATCCTCAGAGACTTTGCACTCAAGCAATTTGATATTGAAGATAATGTGGTTTCAACACAAATTAACCTTTAATGTTATTGGCTTTCATAATTTCTAATGGTTTCATTTTAATCCGTTTCTTTTACGATTTTAAACTTGCTATAAAATACTATTTCAATATCAGTCACTTAAATTAATAAGAAAGGAATTCTCTTTCTCTCTATAAAAAAAAAACATATTAATGACAAAATAATAAATATACGTGCAAAAAGCTACTAGATAAAAATCCTAAGGAAATTGCTTTAGAAATCAAATACTATTTTTTTTATTTAAGCAAACTTTTTTTTTTTAAAAAAAAAGAGAGGAATGTATGCACACAGACAGAAAGTATATATGTAGACCGAAATTAATGTCACTTTTAAAAATTGTAACCATCTTAAAAGAATATTAGTAATTTTTATCAAAAAACAATCTAAGTATTCATAGACGTTTTATGTTTTCTTCATATTATTTATTAATATCTTTCTCTTTTGCTTGTGCTTCAAGTAATACTAGAAATTAGTGGTTTTAGTTTACAATCATTATTCATTAATTCGGAAAACATTCTCTTTTCTTGATTCTATCATAAAGTTTATCATTATTTATTCTAGAAATATGAACTCCACGTTCATGCTAAAATTTAATATTTTTCCATTACATGACACTCTCACCTGTTAGGGACTGGTTTTATCCATTTTTAATTCTTTGTAAAAGAATGAATAATCAATATTCTGCAGATTTTCAAAGTAGGTGATGTCAAATATGTGAGTTCAGGAAGCATGAGCATCCAAACCACTGTATTTTCTTAGTTATAACTTTCTTAAAAAAAAAAAAAAAAAAACTCTTTTTTTTTCTTTGTGTGATTTTTTGGGGGAATTTTTACACTGATAAATTCTCACATGATAGAATTCTTCTCACGGATTCTTTTATCATTACCCATTAATCTTTCATACAATATACAAATATGTGTGTGTTCAGTACATGCAATTTTTTTTAAACCTGATGTTTTTGCTTTTCCAAATGCAGTCCATTATGTATAAACATACTCTTTCTCTGAATATTTTTTAAAAAAAAAATGTGGCAGTTTATGTTATTTGTAATATTATATAGAAAGTTCTATTTTGTCTTTTAAAAATGCAAGAATGCACTTTAGACACTTTTTTGAGTGTAGTAACATGTAGTAGCACACACATTTTCTATTTTACAAATCTTGTATTAACCATAATTTTAATTCTGCATCCAAAACTGCTAATGAAATAAAATTACATAATCATGATGGATCATGATTATGAGAAAAGGAAAAAAATACTTCACTTGAGTATGATAATTCAGAAAGCTTGTCTCATTAGCATTAACATTCTTTGCTCAGAAACAACCTCCTATTCAATAATAGAATCAGGACCTACTATATCTTAGGAAATATTTTTGGAGTTTATAATAATAATAATTATTATGTTTCAAATCAAGCTTTATTGTTTATAAAAAGTTTCATTGTTAAAAATACATGGTTGAAAACTATATAGCATTAAAACAAATAGCTAGATATTATTGGTACAGTTCAAATAAATTGTTAGACAGGTGTCTGATAAATGTAAACTTGTAAACTGTGTATTTGCCTAGGGTTCTATTTCATTGGCTGATGATTTAGTTCATCAGTTTAAAATATATTTTGATTAAATTAAATATATACTTTGGTCTATTCAATACACAGATGTGGTGGTTAAAAATTGTTGAAAATGAAATATGTAACAAAAACAATTGTTCTTGTTACAGAAAAGTCATTTGGTTGTTTGAGGTTATGGTTTGACTCAGGTTTTTAATAGTGACCATATAGCCGCAAAAATATCTGGGTGTGCAATTTTGCCATCTCTGACCTTCAGTTGTGTGAGCTTATTAGAGAATGTGGCTGGGTACCTTCTGGTATTTTTTTCCAAGGCAGAAAAGTATATTTGGTGCACCACAAAGTATATAAACAAATATTGCTGCTCGGGCTGCTGGCATTAAGACTTTACTGAGCATTTCTATTAGGTTATCAAGTGTAATGTTATTTTATCTATATGTGTTAATCATAATTTCTCAGGTATTTGTCAGAGCTGTACAGGTGTGGAATAGGTGCTATTGCATTTCTGATTCCCTGTGGCATAAGGAACAAAAAGCATAAATTTTGGTATAAAACCTGCAGTATTTAAGAAAATAGCACATAGGCTGAGCATGAAGATTTATCCTTAAGAGGAAGTCAAAAAATTTGGGTTCTAATCATCATTTTTTGAATTTCTGCATCAACTGACTTCCTATTTAGCATTGATGACTGACAACAACATATTATTAATGCTCCAATAGGTATATCTACAAACACCCAAAAACACCTTATCATAAATACTTTGGAGTTGGTTTAAGAGCAAAGACAAATATACATGTAAAGGTGGTGGTCAGCCTGTGGGTGTTATTTGAAGAATGCATTAGAGAGTGGAAAACTTCTTATCAGTGCAGCCAGGAGATTAATACTTTTTTGTATATGAAAAAATTTGAATGGAGTGAAGATCTAATCCATTTCTGGTTGGTAGAAGACTAAGTCATTTTACAGAGATGGAGACTACTTTTTGCACCACAATAGCTTGCTGCAAAGTGAGTAAATGGATAAAGTGAAAGATTTAGGGAAGTTTATGATTGGTGAGTAATAGGTTATTTTTGTAGTTACAAGCTGATTGAAAAGGCATCAGAGAAGCATATTTTATTAATGGCAATAATAACTCCATCAATAGACGAGATACCTGCTTTGACATCTCCAAACGTTGGACTATCTAGTTCATTTGCAAATGCTTTGCATACTGTTTTGTTTCCCTTGCCCTATTTTTCGTTCTGCAGCTCACAGTACCGCTATGAATATGAGGCAAAAGACCTCGAAAGCGCTTAGCGTGTAAAAATTTCTGTGTATCTTTACAGCTTCTCATTCAAGTGTGGCATATGCTTTGTTAATTTTGTATATTAAATTATCGAATGAGAAGTCTTAAAATCTTTAATACTTTATAATAAGATGTAGATTTTGGAGAGAGAATTGGTTATGCATTCAGCATCATTTTTGTTTTTTCTGTATCTTTTGTCTCATTCCAGAGGGTCCTAAGTAGAAAAAAATCCAAGGAAATTAGATAGTTTACCATGATAAATTTGAATATATATCTTGCCAGTGTAAAAAAACCAAGCTGATGTTTTATTAATGTTGATCTTGAGTTTATATTTGAAGGTGTATTCATTAAGTATTTTTTCCAGAGTAGGTAGTTGATTTTTGAGGTAAGAAAAACAGTAAGGTCATCAATGTATGCAATACATGGTATATATAGTACAGTGTGTGTGGAATTTGAATTCCTTGTAATTTTAGTTGTATCTTGTTTAAGAGAGGGTTAATGTAGAACATGAGGTATGGATTGGTGAGGAGAGAATGGAGTTAATGTTCTACCAATAATTGTAATATGCATTTCATGACTAAAAAGTAGGTTAGTTAGTAGGTATAAGAGAAAATGAGATATTTTGTTATCCGCAAGTGTCTGAATTAAAATTTCAATAGAAGCCAAGTCAAAAGCAGCCTCACTGTCAATTTGAACAGCCATGGGAGCATATTTTTTTGCTCTCAAACTAAATTTACAATGACTTTTAAAATGAAGGCAGTTTGCATATTGCCTTGGTGATAATAGAGGAGCATTCATTATTATTTTTTAGAACCTTTTCCAAGATTTTAATACCAAGGGGCCCCATGGAGATTGGTCACAGATTAAATAGATTGGATATTGAAGTTTGCTTTTTGTTGAATGAAACTAAGAAGATTGGATATAGATATTTTGTTAAACAATCTTTGTGATAGATAATTTGCTAAATCACATAGAGATGTACTGGTAAACTGACTGAGATGTGAAATGTTGCAATGGATGACAAGGGTTCGATATTGTGATTAGCTTCAGCAAAAAATCAGTAACATGGAATAGTTTATCTAACACTGGTTGGCCAAAGAGATATTCAGGTGGTGTGAAGACACAATGTGACTGCAGCTTTTGTTTGAAATATTTGTATATTGGTTCTATCATATTAAGTCCAGATTTTGTGACACCTATGATATCAAGTACTTGTGGAACTCTGATAATAGAAGGATATTCCAGGATCCATCTAATGTACCCTCGTATTCAGATGTGTTGTTTTGTTAGATATATATTTTTCCTTTTTATGGCAAGATACTTTTTTAGAGTGTTTCAGGCATCATTATATCATCATCATCAAACATTATCAATCCACTGCAGGATGAAGGTCTCTCCAAGTTCAATCATCTTTTCCTATCTTTACCTTCTCTTCTCCACATCACCCTGCACACTTTATTATTTCATCCATCCATCTCACATGTGGTCTCTTTCTGAGTCTTTTACAATCTCTTGGAATCCAGTTTAAAATTTCAATTGTCCATCTGTTATCATCTCTTCTAACAATATGTCCAACCCAACTCTACTTTAGTCTTTTAATTTTTTCAATGAGGTCAGTAACACCTGTTTGTTCTCTGACCCATATATTACGTTTTCGATCCCTTCTTGTTACTCCCAATATGCATCTCTCCATACTTCTTTGATTGATCTGAAGTCTCTGTACTGCTCTTCTATTAAATGTCCAAGTCTCAGATCCATAAGTAAAAACTGGCAAAACACATTTATTAAAAACCTTCCTTTTCAAACACATAGGCATATTTCCTTTTAGTATCAAGTTATTTCTACCAAAAGCACTCCAACCAAGTTTAATTCTGTGATTAATTTCATCCATTATATTTCCATCTGTATTAATAATCTGACCAAGGTATTTGTAACTGTTAACTTCTTCTAACTCATCATAATCAATCTTTATTTTCATATTTTGAGAAAATCTATTAAACATTACTTTAGTTTTTTTAACATTTATCTTTAGTCCTACTTTCCTACTTTCATCTGATAACTCCTGCAACATTTCCTGTAGCTCTAAAGCATTATTTGCAAAAACAGCTACATCATCTGCAAAATCTAAATGACTTAAATAATCTCCATTTACTTTCACTCCTTTAGCTTCCCATTTTAAATCACAAAATACTTCTTGCAGCAATGCTGTAAAAAGATTTGGAGATATGGAGTCACCCTTACACTCTTTTAAATGTTGATTTTCCTACTATCATTATGTAATCTAATTGTTGCTGTTGCATTTTTACAAATATTTTTCAAAATATGACAATATCCTGGATCTACACATTGATGATCCAATGCTTTAATCACTGAAGAAATGTTTATAGAATCAAATGCCTTTTCATAGTATACAAATCCTAAGCATAAAGGTAGCTCATATTCATTTGTCCTTTCTATAATTTCTCTCAATACCTGGATATGATCTACTGTACTAAAACCACTTTTAAATCCAGCTTGTTCTCTTGGTTGGTGAAAATCCAATGTTTTTTGTAGATGAGTTGTAATTATCTTAGTAAAAATTTTGTATAAAACTGATAAAAGTCTGATAGGTCTGTAATTTCTAATATCTTCTTTATCACCTTTTTTAAATATTAATATTAATACTGCATTTTTCCAATCATCTGGTATATCTTTATCATTTAGACATTTGGTATATAACTTTGCTAAAAAAATTTCTGTTTCTTCACCTGCTTCTTTTAATATATCAATTACAATTCCATCATTACCTGGAGGCTTCCCTTTCTTCATAAATTTAATTGCATGTCTTACTTCCTCATTCAAAATTCTGGGCAATTCAGAAGATATAATATGTATGTGAGGTACTTGTTCTTTATTACTATATAATTCTTGATAGAAGTCTTCTACACATTTTATGATGTCATCTCTCTTTTTAGTAATAATGCCATCTTTTTTTCTTATTGCAGATATAAATTTTATACCAATACCAAAATGTTGTTTTACACTCTTTAGACTTTTATTCTCTTTTACAGCTTTTCTTGCTAATTCACAATTATATTTTCTTATATCATTTTCAACTCTTTTCCGCATCATTTTACAAAATTTGAGATATTCAATCTTTTTTAATACATCATTGTTGTATATTCTCATATTCCTTCTTTTCTTCATAAATTTTCTAGTCTCAGTAGAAATTTTACTAGTCAATTGCTGCTTTTTTCTACCAGCTATTTTTGTTGCAGTTTTTAAAAGTGTATCGCTTATTTTCCTATTAATGTCATTCAAATCTGAATCATGTTCAAAATCTATTAATACTTGAAACCGATTTGTAAGTTCTAATTTAAATTCATTAGAATGTTTATGAAGATTAGGAATATCAACTGTAAATATTATTTTTCTTAATAATTTTTGTCTCTCTATTTTTGCATTAACATGTATCTTACATCTTACTAATCAGTGATCACTTCCTGTGTTAAATTTACTAAGAACAGTATAATCTTGAAATATGTATTCTCGGTTAGTCAAAATGTAATCCAATTCTGCTGTACCTTCATTTGGATGCTTCCATGTACATTTCCTTTTAACATTTTTCTCAAAAAAAGAATTCATAATATAAAGTTTTTCTTTTTCTGCAAACTCCACAAATCTATGTCCTCTCTCTCATTTCTATTACCATAACCAAAATTACCTACAGCATTTTCATCTTTCATTTGTTTACCAATCCTAGCATTAAAATTTCCCATAACAATTTTAAAATGTTGTTTACTCTGGTCAAAAGCTTTTTGCACATCCATATAAAAATCTTCTATAACGTCATCACTATGAGAACTTGTTGGGACATAAACCTGAATTATCTGCATTTGGTATCTGCTATTAAGTTGTAAAACTAATCTTGCCACTCTGTCTGATACACCATCAATCTCCACAATGGTATTCTTCCATTTTTTATTTATAATGAATCCTACTCCATTTGTATTTCCAATATTTGTCCCTTTATAGTAGAGTATATGTCCACTTTTTAAATCAATTGTTTCTTCACCTTTTCTTCTAACTTCACAAAGTCCAATAATGTCCCATTTATTATAAGACAGTTTTTCTTCTAATTCTTGCAATTTTTCTTGACTTGAAAGTGATCTGCAGTTGTAAGTACCTAAATAAAAAGTCGACATCCAATGGCAGTCTGAATCCACAATCAGGGGATTCTTAGCACCCTCAGCCTTTGGCCACCAACCGCTGCCTTGGTTGGTGACTTTACAGCCTCCTGGGAATAAGGGTCATGATTTATTTTTGTCTGTCATGATTGTATATATTGAAAAAATATTCTTAAACTCGGAGGTAAAAAGCCAATAAACTCACCACGCTGGCTAATGCGTGTTGGTGAGCAGCCCATCCAGGTTTGTATACTATATGAATAATCACATAGTAATAACAGCTGCAATGACAAGAATGTATGGAGTGGACATTAGAAATTTGCCCTGCTCGGTTCCTTTAAGGCCTCCAAGAGGAATCAAAGGGTCTCCTTTCAGTTAATAGCAAACTTCTTTCTGCAGCCCATCATTATATACTTGTGTCTTTTTATATGTGTGTAGACATCTGGTACAGATTACACATGGTGATTCTTTTATGTAACTCATCATACAAAGTTAGGAGTCTTGAGGATGATGGTGGGTTCTGGTAATACAATTTATATTGAATGATAGAATGTTGATAAAGGAAACATACCATTGAACAGGATCAAGTTGCATAATGCTAAGTTTAAATAGAATGATGTATGTTTCAGAGTACAAAAAATCAGAAGTGTGTGCAAGAAGAATTATTCTTATTGTTTTGTGAAGATGAATTGATGTTTGCATTGCACTTAAAGTGAGTTTGAGCATTTGACTAGAATGATGAGAAAAAGTGAGGGATTAGATGTTAATGTAATTAAGTGATAAAGCATGGGTGAATTAAAGCACAGGTCAATAGGTAAGATGTGATGATGATTGTAGAATGAGAGAGTCGGGTGGTGAGAAACTTTCTGCACTTATTAGGGGTATTGTAAGTTGATGTAATCACTTTGAAACAAAAGTATGATAACTCATGTTAAAGTCATCCAGTAAAACAACTGGGTAAGAAGTTGATGATAGTAGTAAGTAAATGATAACCAGTAATCTTGAGATGACAACTAGTCCAGGGGGTGGTTAAAATGACTTTGAATCAATATATATAATTTTAAATGATGAAAATTGGCAGGTTCTTGTGATGACTAGGCTAATATCTCCTGAAGTGATGATTAATCATGTGAATAAGTGCAAAAGCCTTGGGTCCTTAGATAGGTTGTGGGATCAATCTGAAAAGCAATATATATTTTTGTTTACAACTGAACCAGGATATGTGGATAAGTAGATTGAATACATTTACTTAGCTGGAAGTTTTTTGAATTGAGTTTAGACCTTGAACATTGAAAGCTCCTATCTTTATTTTCATGTTGAAAGTAAATAAATAAAAAAATAGAGTATATGTTTTGAGAATCAACTGTTTTATGTTGACTGAACTGAGATTTTCATTTGTTGTCTTTTTTATATGGTTTTGAAAAAGGATTGTATGAACATAAATGGTCAGTTAAGACCCAAAATTAAAGTTTTCAGGGCTAGCATCTAGGATATTCAAAATATTTAAGAGATGTTTTGTTTGATTATTTTTTTAAGCAGGAAAGGTTTGATATTGGTTGGTATACTAGTTTATATATGTTTTTCTTTAGGGTTTGTTTTTGATTCATTGCTTGAGTTTGGAGTTTTGGTAAGTGAACAATGAATATTTTTGAACTCTGTTAGAACTTACGGTTATTGTTGACTGTCTTTTAAGTGGGGGCTACAGGATTCTAGGTTATAAATATTGCTATTAGTGGAACATGTAAAATTAATTTCAGTATCAAGTCTTTTTATTTTTTTATTACCATGATTTTTTTATGGTTGCCCAGGTTTTCTTTTGGAAGTGTAATCTGTGTCACAGCTTTCAACTATTTGTAATAGTGGTATCAGTGTATCCATGACATATATGCTGGTCTTGTTTATTATAGGTAAAATTGGTTAGTATTGACATTATAAATTTGATTATGATACCTTAGCTATATAATTTGAAACTAACTGTTTACATGACTTGGCTGATAAGATGAAAGTTTGATTATCACCACTCTGAGCAGTTTTGTTGCTGATGTTAATGGGTGTGCTGAAGATTTGATTTGTCTGCTTGATGGAGATGTCAATTGGTGAAGCATCTTCACTGGAAGGAGAATTTGTGTGTATTAGATATTTTGTTAATATTGTCTTGGTTTTGATTATGAATGCATCTAGGTGTATGGTTACCAACCTGATTACACTGTAAGCATTGAGTGGTTGTGTAGTTGATTGCTAGATGACCACACTGGAAACAAGAGAAACATTATGGCTTTAATACTCTTATGCATAGGCAAAGCATTGCCTCTGGGTCTGTAATCTGAGTAGGTATAGTGATTGGATCAATGTTTTTGTTTAGCTTGACTTTAAACTCATAGCTATTGCTGTATATTGGAATTTGGGTGTCTTTTAAGTAAACTGGTTGCAATGAGACAACCTTCCCAAAAGGTTCCACTAATTTTTGAAAATCCTGTGTGGAGTAGCCTAGGTATATATATATTTCAATATGCCAGTTATATTTCTCTGTTTGTTTTAATCTACAGCAATTAGAGCAAAATGTCCCAGTGATTTGACCTTCATTTTAAGTCTATTTTTCTGATTTTGATCATGGAATTCTTTGATTGGGATGATAAGCTAAGTGTAGAACACTGTCCCATAGATTGTGCAAAGTAAATGCTTCATATAGTAAAGCTATTAGGAATTTATACAAAGAACAATGAATATCTGTAACTGATAAAACTATTGAACAATCTGTAAAAAAAAATGGCAGAATGTGTTAAATAGTCCATTAAGAATAGTGTTGTGGAACTCAGAAATGCTATCTAGCATATCATCAGTCTATATTACAGAAAACAAAAAGGGGCGGATTGTGTTTCATCACCATTTTGATTTTGTAAATCTAAATTTTCAACATTGCTGGTTGTAGATTTTCTGAATCTTTGGGAAGAGAGATTGAAATTCGCGTTTGTAGTTATTGCTGAGTTTCCAAAGTTTTTTTTTTTTTTTTTTTTGTAATATCAGCAAATGTTTTTTTATTAATTAAATTAAAGTAACATTATTTTTTAGGTTTGTTTTTTCACTGGTGTTGTGTAAAACTGAAGGCGTGGCAGCCATTTATGTTATCTTTAAGATGTTGTGAACTGTTTTTTTGTCTTCACAGATGCACATATGAATATTTGCAAACTTTTACAATATATATATATAATTTGTTTTTTTTTATTTTAAATAATTTAAAATTACTTTTTATGATGGAGTTGCAAGTAATAATATTATAAATAGCAGGAGACTTTTAGCATACTTACAGCTATGTGTCTAGCCAGGTGGCGCTCTATTATTATTATGGTTATTATTATGCTGCATAAAATATATATTCTGTTTAAAGATATTGTTTTACCTTCAAACAAATGGAAGATTTAATTAAAATGAAAAAAATCATAAAAAGTTAAAGCAATTTTTATATAATCCACTAAAGAGAGGCATCCTTTTCCAATATTTCTAATAGAAAACAAAAAAAAAAAGAAAAAGAGATATAATCATCAGGCTTACAAATTACTAGATATTGATTTGAATGATGTTCCATTTTTGTTTTATCTTCTACCCAAAAAATAATTAGATACCCATTTACTGATAAATATGCTATGGATCAACTATATAAAAAATCGTAAGCCTGTAAAAAAATTTCGAAATTTACTCAGCCTAGACTCAGATTATGGTGTATGGATGCATAATGTTTTTAAAAAAGTTATGCACACATATCATTCATATAATAGATTTTGCTTATTATTTTGTCATCTACAAAAACATGAAAACATTGGAAAAAGCAATAACAGTTTTCTTAGATTATAATAATATTAACTTTTTTTATCAACAAAAATAAATTACTATTTAAATTTAGATATGAAGATAAAAAATAAAGCCAAATACACACACACAAATATTTTTGTCCATTCTAACAAGAAATGTCCTTGTTTCCAATTAGGTTTTTTTTTAAAAAAAAAAACCATTTAGAAAGTCACATAAGAGTAATTATTGCATATCAATATGTAAATAATATCCAATACTTATTACTTTTGAAGATGATTACTGGGACAACAAATAGATTGAAAACATGCTTTATAAGAAAGAATAAATTATAAATAAACAATTTTACAGTTACATATATAATAAATGATCATATTACTATTATGTATATCAAGATTGTTGAATAAAACCACATATATTTATAAATATGATAATATGTATTCTCTGTCCAAACATAAATCTAAATATTTCAGCAAAAGGTTAGAGAAATCACTATACATAATTATTGAAAGCATGTTCTTTAACACTCCATCACCAATAATTTTTATTTTATTCTTTAATCTTCAAATAAGTGTGACAACATTTCTTCAGTTTTACCCTGCATATATCTCTTTCATAATTTTATTACCTACAAAACCTATGTAGGCCTTTCCTTTTTTTTATCTTAATTCTTTTTAGCAAACATTCTCCTGCTTCCTGAAAGTGAAATGATTATAAATTTATCTGACTGCTATTGTTTCTATATATGTCTTACAGCAGATATTTTTCCACTGGTTTTTTTAAAAAAAACAATTTCACTTTTTCTGACTGATGATAAAGCTATTGAGAATTAATTTAAATTCTGAGTATTATTAATAATTAAATTAGTTTAATGATGAGCCATCTGTGTAGACTATAAAAAAAATCAGAAATATATACATTCCTTCCAAAACTATTTTCTATAAATGCTTTAGTTGAATAATGAACCAATACTTAAGTAAAGAGTATTTATATTACGTTATGATTTGAACTTGACTCTGTGACAAGAAACCTTAATTTTTTCAATAGTATTGTGTTTTTTGCCTCCAAAGAACAAGCACAGACAACTTAACTAACCATTCAATATTGATCAATAAGTATGTACCTAGATAGAAAAAATAGGACACAAATTCTCAGAAATGATGAATGGAAAACTGGTTGAACACTACCTTTTTCATTGTTTGTCTCTGAAAATCTGATGAAAAATCCTTTGCTAAGCTTTGATGAGCTACTTAAAGGCTATTCTTATTTTTAGCATTTTTATATCTTCAAATTAAAACTTCTAATTTTAACATGATATAAAAAATAATCATCATTGATTTTATCAAAATAATAAATGTTTAATTAGTCATAATATAAAACATGCTTTTTTGCACTTTGACACTAAGATTAAATTTTAATTTTTTTTACCAATATTAAAGTTTTCCCCAATGTCAAAACCTATCAGAACATTGTTCAATTATTACTGAAAGAATTTTAGTCTTTTAGATGATTTTAAATATTCTAAATATGGAATATTACTCAATTATTAGGTAATTAATTGTTTAGGAAGGAGTCATGATATTTGTCTATCCAATTGAAATATTGAGCATAGCCATACAAAAATTTTATTATTAAGTTAAAAATCAATTGAGAAACTAAAAAACTTATTGTCTTTAAACACAACTTGAATGTGACTGATTACAAAGCATTGTGGATGTTTAAATTTGCTTGTTTCTCTTTTTATTGTAGAATTTTATCAATAAATTTACACTAATCTAATTTTTCTTATATTTAAACTTTAAGCTTTTATGATGCCCTAAATCAGCCAAATATTTGTCATTCCTCTTTTTCTCTATCATCAAATAGATAGTAGTTCACTGACAGTCAAAATTAAATAATGAATAATTTTGCATGCTTAATGATAAATTTTAATTAAATTTAAAATGGTCTAATGCAACATCATTGCATTGTCTAGTTATTTATTGCCTTTGGAATTGTCCTGCTTATTTATCCTATCATTATGGTTTTGTGTATATATATATATATATATATATATATATAAGAATAAACTATACTATAAATACATATAAAATACCATCGATAATATGTAATAAAATATATGCCACAATAGTATGTAACCAATTATCAACTATTACAATAATACATTTTGGACATAAAACAATATTTATTACTTTGCTGAACCAGGTATACAGTGTATCTTTGTCAAAATATGTGCTTTGTTGTACTTTGACAAAGATATACTGTATTAAAAGCCTGACTCAGCAAAGTAATAAATATTGTTTTATACCAAAAATTTATTACCATAATAGTTGATAATTGTCTGCATTCTCTTGTAGAATATATTTTACTATACACATATATACGAAGTACTTTGGTCATATTTTTTATTAGACTGATTAAAATAATGTTCAATGGATTTTCTGAGGAAAAAAAATAAAGATTATCATAAAGTAAAACTCAGCAACTAGAAATATTTTGACCATCTATTTAAAAAAAAAAAACATATTTTAATAGATGTGTTTTATGGGTTTTTTAATTATGGATCTGAGATTTGACTTCTTAATAGAAAAGTAATATTGAGATTTCAAGACACACAATAAAATATGAAGGGGGGGAAATATGTTGGGAGTAACAAGAATGAATTAAAAATGAAATACTTGTGTGAATGAACAAACAGTTATTGTTGATATTATAGACATAATTAAGAGATTGAAATGGAGATGGAATAAACACATTAATAATAAATAGACTGTTAAAAATCTTAAACTGGATCCTAATAATTTGTAAAAGTCTTAGAAAGATGCCACATGTGAGAAGAATCCTGAAGAAATAAGGAAATTTGTTGGTATGGTGTAAAGAAGAAAGATGGAGGATCATAGAAATTGACCATGTAATGTATCAATGATGGTAAAAATTGATGATGATGATAATGGTAAAAAATATTTAAAAAGTAAATTTGAACTACCATAATTTAAAGCAACTTAGAGAATATTGTTAAAAATATTAATTGATTGAAATGCATAAATGTAATAAAAAGTTAATACTGTGTTTAAAAAAATGTGCTATTTTTATTTATCATAAATGAGATTTAAAAGGTAACCAGTATAAAGGAAAAATTTTTAAAAAGTATTCCTATAGTTGTTGTTTAAAAATATTAAAACAAATTCAATACATTTAAACAGTATTAATCAACAAAATGAAATATGATTTGTTAGTGTATAGAATTTTACAATTTCAACAAAATTAAACACAATGTTTAGATATTAGCATCATTTCTTAGTGAAAACAGTTTAAATAAAAATAAATAAATACATTTATTTATTCAGTTTTATATAAAAATTTTACCAAGATAATTACAACTCGTCTGCAGAGAACTTTGGATTTCCACCAACCAAGAGAACAAGCTGGATTTAAAAGTGGTTTTAGTACAATAGATAATATCCAGGTATTGAGAGAAGTCATAGAAAGGACAAATGAATATGAGTTGTCATTATGTTTTGGATTTGTAGATTATGAAAAGGCATTCGATTCTATACACATTTCTTCAGTGATTAAAGCATTGGATCATCAAGGTATAGATCCAGGATATTGTCATATTTTAAAGAATATTTATAAAAATGCAACAGCAACAATTAGATTACATAATGATACTGGAAAAATCAACATTGAGAAAGGTGTAAGACAGGGTGACTCCATATCTCCAAAACTTTTTACAGCAGTGCTGCAAGAAGTATTTTGTGGATTAAAATGGGAAACTAAAGGAGTGAAAGTAAATGGAGAGTATTTAGATTTCGCAAATGATGTAGTTGTTTTTGCAAATAATGCTTCAGAGCTGCAGGAAATGTTGCAGGAGTTAGCAGATGAAAGTAGAAAAGTAGGACTAAAGATAAATGTTAAAAAGACTAAAGTAATGTTTAATCGATTTGCTCAAAATATGAAAATAAAGATTGATTATAAAGAATTAGAATAAGTTAACAGTTACAAATACCTTGGTCAGATTATTAATACAGATGGAAACATAATGGAGGAAATTAATCATAGAATTAAACTTGGTTGGAGTGCTTTTGGTAGAAATAACTCGATACTAAAAGGAAATATGCCTATGTGTTTGAAAAGGATGGTTTTTAACAAATGTGTTTTACCAGTTCTTACTTATGGATCTGAGACTTGGGCACTTAATAGAAGAGCAATACAGAGACTTCAGACCACTCAAAGGAGTATGGAGAGATGTATGTTGGGAGTAACAAGAAGAGATCGAAAACGCGATATATGGGTAAGACAACAAACAGGTGTTACTGACCTTATTGAAAAAATTGAAAGATTGAAATGGAGTTGGGCTGGACATATTGCTAGAAGAGATGATAATAGATGGACAATTGAAATTTTAAACTGGATTCCAAGAGATTGTAAAAAAGACCCAGAAAGAGACCACATGTGAGATGGATGGATGAAATAAGAAAATGTGCAGGGGTGTTGTGGAGAAGAGAAGCTAAAGATCGGAGAAGATGGATTAAACTTGGAGAGACCTTCATCCTGCAGTGGATTGATAATGGTTGATGATGATGATGATGATTCATGATAAAATTATATATGAAGCTGGAAATTTATAATAAAAGAAATGACTTTTTTGCAACTTTTCAAAAATTTATAGTCTAACAGTAAAAGTGGCTATTGTTTTTTCTGTTGACATGTGTTTATGAATAATTTATGTATACTTATAAACTTTTTATTTTTATATTTCATTCATATTTGAGATCAATACAAATATTGTAATATAATATTTAACAATTCAACTATTTTATAAAACATGAATAATAATCTGACTACATGTTTTAGCTTCTTTGTGCAAGTGTATGTAATTGGGATCATTTATTTGATGATGTCATCATATTATTCCTGTTCAGGTATAGAATTGAAAATTTTTTACCCTCTTTGATATAAACAAATATATTAATAAATATTATCTAACTTTCAGATAAATTAAACCTTTTTGTAAAATCCTGTGACACCATTACTGTACTGTTTGAATTTATGTTTAACTTCTTCATGAAGGTTGACATCACCACAATCAATCATTTAAAGTTGTCCATATTTTTCTTATTTGCACTTGTTTAAAAATAAATTTTTACTAAAGGAATGTTTTATTCTTTTTTGCTTTTGGGTATCATAAACAGTTGTCAGTCAACATATATTAATCACCCAACACTAGAAAATAGTTAATTAATTTTCTTTATAAAAGCATGTGTTACTATACTACAATGTTTGTCCATATGTTGATTTTTTTATAAGGCTTCTATAATAGTACCAAGACAGTAATATATACAATATCATCATATTTTCTCTATTTTAAATTGTTTTGGAAACAATCTTTTGTGCAGAAATACAATTTTTTTAGTTTTAAATGTCATACACAAGTATTCATTAAATGTATTTATAACACATTTTTAGTTTTTTGACAGTTAAACTTTTTCAGTGATGAGTATGCTACAGTATTTTTTTAGTTTTTGTGTATAATTTTGGACCATTATGTTATCTCATCAAAAAGTGTTCAGAAAAACGAAGTACTCAAATTCACGCAGTACTTAAATTGTCAAAATATAATGATATTGAATCTCCTCTTGTAAAAGCATGTTTTCTTTACTCCATTGATGATATGAAGTGAATAAATGATAAAAGACATTTTTATAGTAGGGCATAATTTTTATGGAAAAGACAGATCCATTTACATAATAATGATTTTAAAATGTGTTATAGTTATTGCATTTATTAGAAGAATAAGCTTGAAAATAAAACACATCGATATATATACAAGATGTTAAGTTGTTCAGAAAAAAAAAAAATGCTGCAGAAAAAAAAAATAAAAAATAGCATTTCTGATATTAAATAGACAGAACAAATTACTAGTATGTGATATTAGTGAATGTATTTGTAGCCCAGGGACTAAGTTGTACAGTCCTAGAAAAACTGATCCTCATCCTATCGCTTTTTTATATAAATTCTCTCTCTGCATTGTTCTTTTAACTTTAAAATAACCATACTCATATATGAGTATAAATAACAGGGCATATAAAACTGACTGCCACTTCGGTAAATATTTTGTCAATTTGTTAATATTAAGATTTTATAACTTTTTTTTAGTAATTTGGGTTCCAATTATTTTTGTATAGATCTAATAGCAAGAATTTAATGTCTAAATAAAGTGCAAAGGCCATGCTTCCATCACTTCAAATTTGTTTTAAAAAGTCATCAATATATTTGTCTACCATTTATTAAATTAAATCAGTACATATATGTATAGGCAAAACATGCGTTTTCTAATTATACATTCATTCTCGGGAATGAAAAGAATACAATGACATATATAGTTTTTATCATAGTTATCTTTCTAATACTCTATAATGTGAAGCACCTTCAAAAAAAATCTTTTCAGATAAAATTGTTACCAAGCAACCAATGTACTCCAGAGGGATCCATTTAAAATTTTGTTTTTAGAAATGTATTTAAAAACCTAATCCTAAATCACTTCTGTTTAAAATATTTAAATTTCCCCCCCTATTTTTAACTTTCGAAGATTTTTACAACAGCTTTATTAAGAGCTTCACGATCACTTGTAGAATTTTAAAAATACACAAGCCATTAGCTTTTCCAGCTCTTGAGAATGCATGGCAAGATGGCGGAAGTCCAGGAAATTAGACTCCGTTTTCAAAGTGTTTCAAAAATTGAGAACTTAGAACAGCAGCAGATTCACACGCAATATTACCATTAAAAAAATTGTAATAAGTTTCTGTTGTTTCTAAACATACTAGATAGTTATTCATTTCCCTCAATTAAAGAAGTTGTTTTAAATATTGTATGACAGAAACAGCGCAATACAACTAATTGACAGAAACGATATATTTATAAATAAAAAAACCAATCAAGATTTAAGCACACACGCATATATTACAACTGCTTAATGAATAATCTACTCTCTAAATAATTCATATTTGTTAATAATATTAACAATTTATAAATAATTGTAATAAAAAATGAAACATTATAAGTAATAAACATTATAATGAATTTAAAGAAGACAAAAAATATGTTAAAGACTTAGATTTTCAATGCTAAACGTCTATTAATTGAGATATTTTATATACAGAAATACAGAGTATGACGTCAGAATTGATAAAGTTTATAAAAGACAGAATAAAATATGATTTATGTGAAATAATGCGTGATTGATAACTATTAGTTTCTCTAATAGTTGGTATTCAACAATTTTATTACCTGCATGATTGATAGATAACAGAAACTAAAACACAAAGTCCATAGATTGGGACCCAACTTATTAACTGGCAGTACTTGAATTTCTTATAAATTACCAGGAAATAAACCATTTGATTTTTTTTTATTTAATGTAGTAAATTATAATACTCAAGAATTAAAAATCAAAATTATCAATTAAAATATGGTTTCAATAAGCTGAACAGTTCCTTCTATTAGCAGTCTTAAAAGTGATGGTCTCAAGAAATAAAAGTTTGAGAATCAAACATTTGGTACTAAAATATCACATGATCACCATCTCCTATACCAGCACATAATTGTTATTAAACAAGGCAAAACTTTCTCCATACAGTAGTGCCACCCTGTGCCAACCAGAGTAATCAATGGATGCTAGAAGGCTTGTGCATAAAATCCCTATCTAGTGGAGGGTTGCATTAGATTCTAAGATCTAGGTGCAGGGCTATCAGATCCAAGGCTCCTCAGTGACGAAGGCCACAAGCCAGAAACTAGTCTGGGGATATTGGATGAGTAGGCACTAGATAGGGATTTTATGCACAAGCCTTCTGGCATCCAATGATTACTCTGGTTGGCACAGGGTGGCACTACTGTATGGAGAGAGTTTTGCCTTGTTTAACTAAAATATCATTTGGATTTTCAAATAATAAATCACTGCAATATTGGCAGTTACTTGAATTTAATTGAGAATTTATTGATAATACTTTTGAAATGTTTGGGGTGAGTCTATATGCACATGTAATGAAAAACAATGAAATATTTTGACAATATTTTTCTTGTTATTACAAATTATGAACATAATTGTAGCAAACAAGTGCAAATAACAGACTGTAAGTCTATTATATAAGAATAGAAAATAAGTTATGCATATAAAATAGAATAGTATTTTCCCACAGAAATGAAGAAAATGTCTTTACAGAGAAATGCCACATTTTGTTAAGAAGTTATTAATTTATTTTTGAAAGGCCATATTAACATGTCAATGTAAAATTTCAAAAATGTACAGAGAACTGAATATTTATTTATAAACAACATCGAATATAATAAAATGCTTTGTGTAATTTAGGGAGTGAAAGAGTAGAAGACAAGTTCCATGAATTGCATTGTTATTTTCAGTATTCAAATGGATTAAGACTTACTGAGTGACAAATCATTTGGTTATTTTTAAAAAAAAAAATATTTTAATAAACTATGATATAATAATAAAATTAGTTTGTAATAAAATGCTTTTTCAGATATCTAAGTAGTAGAGGTTTGTTTTTTATCATATAGTTCTCATTATTTTAAAGGATCATTAAACTACCAAAACATCACATGATCACATTTCTTATGCTTACACATGCTGTTAATAATAGCATCAAACTCTCCATAGAGTAAGTGCAGTGCTCTCAGATCTGAGGCTCCTCACTAATAAAAACCACAAGCTTGAAACTAGTCTGGAGATATTGGATGAGTAGGTACTAGATAGGGATTTTAAGTACAAACATTATTGCATCTATTGACTACTAGGGCTTGCACCAGATGACACTACTGTATGTAAAGTTTGGTACTGGTATTAAATAATCATTGTTAGAAAAAATAAATTATTTATGTATTAAAAATATTTATTTACAAGAAATAAAAGTTTATTCAGTTATTTATAGATTTGACTTCTATGAAAATGAAAAAAAAATCTAATGGTAAATGTATTTTTGACATATCAATATATTATCATCAAGATTTTATCAAATCATTTTGTGTTTTACTTTAAAAAAATGCACATACATCATTAGAAGAATTGAAAATTTTTGATGGATTTATATATAAATAAAGAGCTGACAAATGTTTTTTTAGAAATATTGCTGAAGAAATCATGAGAAATGTAGACAGATTTATAAAGCAATATATTTTTTAAAATTTTGATTGAACATTGAGCATAATTTTGAGAGTGAAAAAAACCCAGGTAAGTTTAATTCAAAATTGCTAGGTGAATTATTTATCACTACAATATATGCATTTCTTTATTAGATAAAATCACATGTATTATTGTGGGTTTGTAAAGTTATTAATACATATTTGTTGTACATAATAACAATTCTAAATGTACCAATTTTGTACAAAACAATTTTAAAAAAATACTATAAACAAAAAAAAACATTACTATAATCTTTTTGCAAACCTCAAAGGTAATCAAGAAATCATTCTGGATTAATTATTCTTTATAAAAAGTTTTTTATTATTTATTATTTTAATAACTTTATATATATATATATATATATATATATATATATATATATATATATATATATATATATATATATATATATATTCAAATCACTCTTTCATCATTATGAAATTCCAGTAACACTCTCTGTGAACAAACATAAAATCTGAACTTCAAACAATCGACCCAAATTTCATAACAAAATTTAATTTAATTTCAGCTAGCGATATGCATCAGAATAGTTTCATATAAAAAAAGATCAAGGAACTAGAGGAATTTTCAATAATTAAAGCTCAAGTCTCAGAATATCTACATGTAAATCAGTAAGTGAGTGTGAAACATAACAGTACAAATTATATATATATTCTTAACAATATTTGTGTAAAGTTATAAGTATAAATTATCAAAAATTGAAATTAATGAAGTTCATTATGCTGTTTTTTCATACAAATTATAATAAATAATAAAAATAGCATATTACAACAGCTATATAAATATATATTTATAATAATTATATGTAATATATGGGGTATATATATTTGAGCACTTATAACATATATGTGTGGAGATGGTAATCTGGACTAACTGATGATTGCTGGTTTAGCATGAAATATGTATATTGGTGATTATTTATCTTTTCAACATATATGTGTTCAAGTGTATCAGTGTTATGAGATAATGGGAGAGTGGTGGGTCATGTGAAACCCTGTGCTCATATACCCTATATATTACATATATAAAAACAGTTATATAATAAGCCTGTGTGTTTCAATAATTATATCTAAAAAGTCTTTTTTGAACATGTTATGACTTTTGCAAATACTACCCATCTATTTTAATGTTAACCAATTGCTGCATATAGAATGCAATCTAGTATTCTACACTGGAAGTAAACTAACAATAACAAAATAAAACAATAAAACAGAATAAAATTATGATACAGGGATGTAATACATTTTCAAAAAATTAACTGTATAACATAACAATATACAGAAGGAATAAAATGTACCCTATACAACTTTATATATACTTCATTATATAATTTTCCATTCCTTTTTAATTTACCAATCATTAACTAAATTTGTTGAAGTTTTATAAATATTCATACAATTATTTAAGTTATGCTTAATAAGTTTCATGCATTTTTCTTCTTTTTAAATTAAGGTTTAATATTTTTTGTAGCATCTATTTTATGTCTATAAGTTAAGAAGTGAATATATAAAGACATTTATCATTTTTCCTACTAATTCCATTATTATAGTAAATCATAACACAATGGTTGCAATTAATTTTATATATGATTTAATTTTTGAATTTCGTATCATCTCGTAATTTATAATTATCTATTTTTTTTTTTTTTAGATTTTACTATTTGACAATTTAATATTTATCTGTTTAGCAATATAATTTTTGTTTTTTATTAATATATTATAAAATTTTGGGATAATAATAAAGTTTAATCCATTACTTATATGAACTATTGTTACTATCATCATTATAATCATTTTGCATAAAAATGTTATCATGTTATATGGATTTGTTTACAATTAAAAAGTATATTAATATATATCTATATAGCTATTATTTATGATATTTTTATTATTATAAGTTACAAATATTTATTTATTAATGCAGTGTTTAAACTGTACTTCATTATATTAAAAGTGTATTTCTTATATACTTGTGAATCCATTTATTGAATTAAACTTCAGTATGGAAGTTGGTTTATCATACACAATATATTAATGCAGTTAACAATATTTGAACATGTGAAGAAAAATCCTGAAAATGTAAAAGATGCTAAAGAAGCTCTGAACCTACAAATATAAACAATTTCAAGCTTCTCTAGAGCTAGTATATTTTTATGAAAGTTATTTTTTAAAAGAGGATCAAAATACTGTGATCTTCATAGAAATCATAGGTAAACATTGAGAACAATCCAAAAAAATGTCAAATGGATTAATGCCTTATTTATTTTACATACATTGGTTTTCATTTTAACAATAATCTGAAAGTAATGCTGACTACCAATACTTCTGAATATGGCATCAACGACAATAAATGAGAATGAAATACCAATACTTTTGTGTCCCATTCAATGCTAAGGAAATCAGGGATTAAAATAAACTATAGCTACTGTTATAAACAAGTGCTGCTAATTATCTTTGGAATAAAAAAGTATAACCAATAATTAATTAGTCTTTTATTGAAGATCATCACTGATCACAAAACACTCTTAGATATTCCACCAAAAACAAAGTTATTGCATAGTTATTTAAATTCATGCATGCTGTATTATCATAACATTTATCAAAATATAATTTTGAATTAAAGTGTCAAAAATAAACTATATTTAGCGTGTAGATGATCTGTCAAGAATGTAAGTTGGAAAGACAGAAAAAGAAATTAAAATAGACTATATTGACACATTATACTTAAAGATATTAGTAGTAAAACTGTGACAGATTGGATGTATAATAATAAAATAATACAAATTCTCATACAATGGATTCATGAGACATGGTTAGTATAAAGATTAAAAATTATTTCAATATCATTCAAAATAAAAAAGAACAATTGCCAATCTCAAAAGATTGCACTCTAATGGAAGATTGAGTTATATTGTCATCATAAGTACGGGAATAGTTTTAAATTAATACACCACAGTCATCCTACAATAGTATGTGCAAAAGCTTTACCCAAGATAAAGATTGAGGAAAAAATATTGAAAGAAATATTAAGAATTGATATTTATGCCAAAGTATGGTAATCTACAGAAGGCATTTGGTATTGCAATAACAATTAAGTTTTCAAATAGTATATATTCATCCTACTGTATAAATGCTTATATATTAGTGGTAGCCAAGGTATACTCATGCGTGGAGTTTGGAAGGAATTGAAACTATAAAGAATTTAAAAGATATTTATTTATGATGGATTATGAGTGATGATTATAACACATGTTGTAACTGTATTTGTATCCAATAAGTTTGAAGAGTACGTGATAAAAGAAGTGTTTGACATATAAAAACACATCCATATCATCTTTAATTTAAATCATACAGAGAAAAGTAGATGTATAATAGAGTATCACAAAGTATAATATATAGGTTATTGATTGAGTTCAGCTTAATTGTTTTATATTTTTGTAAGTACTATTTAAATTGCTAAGGTTTATATTTCTATTTACATATTTTTTTTTTAAGATTTGTATTTAATGTTAAGTTTTTAATGGTTTAATGTTAGCAGAAATAGCAGTAATCTATGGTTTGGATTAATAAACATCCTATTTACAACTAATTAGCTACAGGTTTTTGGGTGAGAAAATATTATATGTAGAAGAAAATAAAGCAAACGTTATTGTAAACCCCAAACAAACTATATAAAAAGTTATACAAATATATGAATAAACAAAAAAGTATAGAATGAAACCTCCTATATCTTGGATTTGATATGTTGGTATATTAAACTAATGTCCTGTATGATTTAGAAGAGGTTTAAAAGGGACAGAATTCAAAATCTAAAGACCTATGACTCAATTTCCAGTTAAAAAAAACATAAACGTTTTTTTTTTTTTAAATTTAGCCAATTAAAAAAATATATTTTAAGTTTGTGATAATAATAAACTTTCACACACTTTTATTAAATCAATATGATCGAAATATTTAAATATTTTAAATTAATGTATTTATATTTTATTTTATTCTTATTATTTTAAATAAAACAAAAACAAAGTTATATATATTACAAAATTGTTTATAATGTAAATAAAAATGATTATTATTACCAAAAAGATGATTGTATAAAGAGCGTACTTTGAACAAAAGAGAAAGTTTAAGGACATAAATTACAAGTTTGAATATAACAGATAATAGCAAACAGAAGTGAGTGTAAAAAAGATGTAGTTGAGAAAATAAATACTTTATTTTATTTAACTCTTAATTCAACATTTGGACTACATGTATGTTTAAATAAAAGTTTTATATAAAGCCATTATATATATATTTCTGAAACTGTAAGTCATATTGAGAGTTTTTGAGGGCTGGAGTTGACCCATGGTAATATCTATTTTATCATTCACAAAATGTTAGAAAGAAAGTGATAAATTAATTAACAAAATAACAACCATTTTAATAAACTTTCCTATTTATTTTATGAGTGAAGTTAATTTTTATTTTTTGTATGTATAAATTGCTTGACTGCTTTCATCTTGGCCACCTGCTTTCTAAAGAATGATGTGTAAGGTTCACCAGGTTGACATTTTTCCTGGGACACCTTATACTTGATATCCTCTTTTGAGCAACAGCTGATGAATCAAGAATTAATCAGTGTAAAAAAAAGGCTTACAAATAAATTGGTACTTTTTAATAAATATGTGTAATCTAAGTTAGTATATATGTAGAGAAAAAATGAAGTGGTTATTAATTGTAAATTTACTTGTTCAGTTGAAATTTATCAAAACAAGTTAAATGGAATAAGTAAATGAAATTAAAATTATATGGAGTATATTTGATAAGATTAATATTATATATAAAGGAAAATGCTTGAGCTATCTTGATTAAATTCTAATATGTTTAAAAATGGAAAACTTTTAATTAACCTATTTTATCTATCTTATCTTTTAAATATTATACATGAACTTGGAATTGGTAGTGAGTTCAAATTTAATAAAGTGAAATTTAACTTAACAAAATGATAATATGAACAGTATAATTTGAAATGCATTTGGAAAGAAAATGAATGCAACTAAAGTTATGAATATGAATCACATAGATACAAATTTAATGTTGATCATTAGGAATGAGCAAGGTAATAATTTTTATGCAATGCTATAAAAACACTTAAAATTTTAGACAAATTTATATGCATAATTGTCAGTGAAACAAACTAAACTTCACTTTGTATGTATTCCCAATAATATATCTGAAAGACTATTTTAAACAATCCTGATTGAAAATAAAATTTATCATGTAATTTGTAATATATTGTTTATCACCTTTCTTAAATATCAATATTACTAGTGTATTCTTCCAATAATCTGATAATCTTTACCATTTAAATATTTATATATAGATTTGCCAACAATATTTCTATTCTTTCTTTTTTAAAATAATGAGCATCATTTATGCTCACCTTTCAAAAATATACACAAAAATTCCAATTTTCAAAATTGCATGCATATTTATGTCATCATTTTAAGTGAATATGCAATTAACAATAATTGTTGAGCTCATACACCAATGATAATTCCAAGTAAAATGCTGGCATAAACCTTCTAACAATACTTACAGTTAAACATTTTACTTCCTGGGATAGTTTTTTCTCTACTACTTAACAGTATTTAAAAATTGGTAAGATTTTAAAATTAAATTTAATATAGCTGTTGTTAAGAAAGCAAGTGAGGAGCTCAAATAATGTTTTAAAAAGTGTATGTGATGGTATAGTTGTACCTTAAACATAAAAATGTTAAATCTCAAAAAACTCTCATAATCTTATAACTAGTAAAAAAACAAAAAAAAAAAAAACAACAAATTTTATATATATAAAAAGCAATAACATTTATATAATTAAGTAAACCAAAATAATACATCAGAATTCAAAAGATAAATTAATTAACTCTATTTTATGCATTGGTTTCTTATTTTATTTCAGCCATCAGTTCAATCTTTAAAATAATACATCATTTAATAATTTATTTCTATTTCAATATTAACACTTATTACCTTCCAATTGAAAATAGTGATTACTTGCTAAGAATATTAGAATGTTCACTGTGATTTAAATAATAAAATAGAGAAATACAAAATGAAAATTCCTGGATTTATTATTAATAAAATGCTGAAGTGAATTAGTAGGGTGGTAGGAGTAAAAGGTTTAATGTACAAATGAGAATGATGGATACAAAAAATAATAGATTTTGAAATGATTCCACATAAGCAAACACAAAGTCTCATTTTAGTCAAGGGAGTAGAACTGTTATGTTTAACATGCTACATGAATAAACGTTTGAAAATCTGACTATAAAATAAAAAAAAAATATTTGCATGATTGGTTGCTGAGGAGGTCATATTTTCAATTTCCCAAATGGCAGCATTAATACAATAGTTATCTTTAATTGATTGAGCTATTTTTTTTTACTATACTCATCTAAGAGAAACTTCCAAATCATTTAATTTCTAACTCAATCACTCTATATTTAATGCTAAGTGTATAGTCTACCTTTACAACTTATTATAAAGAATCAAACTGTCTCAATAAAAAAAATTTCATAATTTATCAAATGATGTTTAATGAATAAAAATATAAAATACCATTAATCAAAACATTTTAATTACATTTAACTAAATAAAAATTATCACCAAATATTTTAATGCTTTTTTTATCTAATACAACCTTTGATGTTGGATACCTACCTCATTATCAGTTCTTGCAAATTTCATGATTTCTGATAAGGTATTGGCAATTGAATCCATAGAACCACTTCCAAAATGTACAGTCTTTGTTGTAATGTTTTGAATTTCTACTGCAATTTTTCTAGCCTTCTCATGACTTCTTAGATCTAACTGTAAAACCATAACACTAAATTATTAGGAATAATAACAATAATTATTATAATATGAAATATTTTAAAGATAACATTGTTAAGCATTTTCTTTTTATAACTAATATTTGCATACCTAAAACTGACATTAATAACAATATAAATACTTTTAAGATTTCAGAAAAAAGATTTTAAGAGTTCAAATAGATATCAAAAAAATTTTAAAAAAGAGCTTGAAAAATAATTAGTATCTTAAATTTCAATGTTTTTATGTCATAATTACTGCACAATAATAATTGTTAAATTAAATGTATAGACTTTATATATAATTACTATTTAAATGCCAATACTTATTAATGTCAACACTGTTAAAGTGATAATTTATTGCATTTTTTGGATGTGTAATAAACAAGCCTCTTTTACCTCTTTCTTTTTTGTCGTTTCTCCATAAATTATCTTGAATTTCTTAGACCCAAAGGCATAATCTATTCTATCTTATTCCAAAAATATGGAGATATAAGTAGGGCTTTTTATTTTATTATAAATATATTTATATTAATATATTCTATAGCAGTGATGGTGAACCTATGGCATGTATGCCAGTTTGAATTTTTTTACTGGCACATGACCTATTTATATATTATAATTTTCTTCAATATTTTTTATTGCTAAAATCTGTACTAATAAAGTTACTGTAAACTAAAGATAAAATAAATATAATATAATGTTAGAATTTAATTTACAAATGAACTCTTATTAGAAGCAATAAATTATGATATTTTAAGTCAAATAAAGTGGTACTGGTATACCATGATATCATATTTTATAAACCTGTCAAATGATTCAAGTAAAACTAGAAAGTAAACTCAGTAAAATATTTTATAACCCTTTGAAGTAAATTTTTTCAAATCTAAAGTAAAAGTAGTCAAATGGTTTTCTGTCCTAATCTTTTTTCACCTAAATGTGTTGACACCATTCATTTTTTTAATATAATCAAAATTGCGAACAAAAAAAAAAAAGTGTAATCAACACCATCAAATGACTTTTTTTTTGCTTGAAGTTTTGCTGTAAAAGTATTATTAAAGCTCATTTAAATTTACTTTTTAATAAATATTTTACCATTATATTAATATGACTAGTGAAAATAAAAACAAAAATTATCAAACTGTAGAGAATTTCAAAATTGGTGAACTGATGAATATGGAATGATTAACAAAGGCACTAAGGTAGTATGTGTTTTACATTCTGAAAAAGTTGTATTGAAAACATCATCAGAAAAACAGCATCATGAGACCACTCATAAATTGTCAGAGAAAAAAATAAAGATGAACAAAAAGAATATATTGCCCAAGCATTTACAAATATAAATATTCAATGAACATCTGTAATGAAATTTATCATAAATTATTCAAATATAACTGGTGCTAATTTTTTTTATATTTCAAATGTAATTGCCAAACATGGGAAACCTTTTAATGAAGGAGAATATATGAAAGAAGCTTGGTTGAAATGTGCACCAGTTCGTTTTGAAAGTTTTTAAACAAAGCAAAAATTATTCAAAGCATAAAATATTTATCATTGGTTAAAAATACAGTTAAAGAAATCCTGAAAATGACTAACAGCATAACTTACCAACAAAATGGAGATCTAAAATCTTCTAGTTTAATTTCTCTCTGCCTTGATGAAAGTACAGATGTAAATGGATTAGCATATTCGACATTTGTTTGTTTTTAATAAATGTTAAATAGACAAGTGTTCAATAACTAAAAAATATAGAATATTAAGGTACTTCCATAGTTTGTTCTACCTTATTGTGTATTTGAATCTTCACACAATAGCATCCAATATGAAATATTAAAACTTGATTGTTGATGATTTTAATTACATTTTCAGTGACCAAAAATTTAACCATTTATTTACCAAGGAATAAATGTTATGTTAATAATGGAAATAGTAAACAAGTGAAGTAAATATCTTTTGCTTTTTCCACTACCTTTTTCCTAAACCATATACCACTCCATGAATGGGCTAAAGTGAAAGATGCACTGATAAAAAGAAAAGAATACATATATAATATGTTTGCACTTTTTTGAATTTGTTATTATTTCACCACAACTACTATCACAAATAAATTGTTACTGGGTGAATATAATAATCTTGATATATAGTAAGTATAATTAGCACAGACATAAAGATTAATTAAAATCAGATACACACATAAAAAGAAATATAAAAATAGATATTTAAATACCAATTGATTTCTTTTTGACCCAAAATTATTTTAAATGTTTTTTTCAGATATAAAATAATGATGCAAAAGCATTTTTAAAGTTTATTTGGCTATGAAGTGTCAGTCAGGAGTGTATGTATATATATATAAAATTGAAAATAACGTCTAGAATGGAATATCTTTTAACATATTTAAAGTATAATAAATTATTTAATATCAATTATTAAAATATCTTTAATTCAAATATTTTATTTTAGTTATGATTTTGACACAATTTAAACTTTAATGTAACAAAGTAAGAAATATGTTGTTTTTTTGGTAGTGTATCTTAATTATAAAGCGAATCTAAAATTTGTTTTCACTTAAAGAATGAATGTAAATAAAGGAAAACAGAACAATGATAAGTACCTTCAAAATATAAAACTTTTCTTCATGTTATTATTTCCTTTTACTATTGTTCTGCAGAGGAATTGGGAAAAACTATGACTTTTTAACTAATTGTAAAAAAAAATTTCAAAATTTTAAATCGATATAAATTCGCACATAAACAGTATATTATGTTTTGTTTTTATATGGTGAGAACGCGTGTATGAAATGTATAGTAATCATCAAAACACATAAAAACTCTTAACATTTCAAAATAAAATTATAAAAAACTCCATCATTAAGAACAAAAAAAAACATTCATTTTATAAATAATTAAAATACTTTTTTTTTTAAAGGAAAAAAGTTTTTAACAAACAATTTTTTAATAACAGTGAAATGTTATTGGTATTGAAATTGCAGTTAGCAAGCCATAATGAGATTGTATTATTAAAAAAAAAAGTATTAACATTATATATAAATATAAGGTTCAGTTTAATCGCTGGAACTAATTTAATTAAATCAATATGATTTTTATACATTAGTGTAACTGATTTAAAAATAATTAGTTGCATTTATTTATTTTTTATTCCCTATAATTTATTTATTAGCTGCGTTTAAACTTTGGGGTTTTTGTATTTTGTTACTTTTAATTACTATCTTAATTAATGATCGTTATATTGTTTTTTAAAGTTTGATTAATAATAAAGTTTTTCATTATTTTGTAATGAGGTTTTACAAAATATAACTTATTATTTACGATGTAGTTTTATATATGAAATGCTAAAATTCTATTAAAATCCCGGCAAGTATGACAAATAAAAAAATTGTATGAAAGGTGGAAGAAATATGAATAGACAAGGAATAAAAAATAGATATATTTTATGGTTTTTGTTTAAAAAATGAAAAATATGAAAAAGAGTAATGGCGTTTTGTTATTGCTAATTGGAAGGAAATAACTGAAATAGCAGTAGATGTTTTTTTTTTTTTTTTTGTAGATTATAAAGTTTTCCAAAAGTGAGGATACATAATTTGGTTAACAATCTTTGGTCACATGTCTATTAAAAACAACTTCTCAAATCAGTTAAGAAATAGTAATTTTATATAACAACACATCATCACCAGTCAGAATAATCAAATGCTATTGTATGGATTTCAAATCTATTACATGGATTTTTGACTCTTTAGGCTAAAATTATCAATTTGCCTTCAAATTGGAACTTAAGTAAACAAGGCAAAACTCCATACAGTAGTGCCACCCTCTGCCAACCAGAGTAATCAATAGATGACAAGTAGGCTTGTGCATAAAATCTCTATCTAGTGCCTACTCATCCAATATCCCCAGACTAGTATAAATTAATCTCAACATTAACATGAGTATAAATGAAACACATATACCCATTGTATAAAAAATAATATATTATACATGAATAATGGTCATAGCTATCATCTACATATCAAGAACTATATAAGAAGTTTAAAAAGCATGAATATAATCAAGACTTATATAAGCATTATGAGCTAACCTAAGAATTTGAATATAATATGCATTTAGACATTTTTTACAAGTATTGCGAAATAAAATATTATGTCTTCCATAGCAATGATATAACACTCTACCATTCATATTCAAGTTCTTTGTTAATTTGTGATAGTTTTATAAATTTTGATTAAATCAAACCATTTCAAATTCCTTTATCATCTAAGAAGTGGCCAACTGTCTTAATGTCTTAAACAGACCTATCATAAAGTTGGAAGTTTAATGTGTAAAATCATTAACTTATACTCTGGATGTTAAAATAAAATCTAATATTATACTACATTAATCTATTTTTAAAATTTATTGGTTAGTAATTAATTCATCCACATGTTCTAACCATGTACTGGGATTTGAATTTTGGGCAGATAAAAGAAAATTTTTCAGATTTAAAACAGACTTAGAATTTTACTTTCAGGTAGTTGGCCCATAATTAATTCATAGCTATCTAATTATTGATTAATTTTTGAATACTTATTTATTAATCATTAAAATGTAAAACAATAATAAATAATTGCTATAACTTGTATCAGCCATATTTGTTGACAATTCACTGTTCATTTTTGAAAATAGTTTTCCTCTCCATTGTTTTAATTAATTACTAGTTTTTTCAGGATTATAATAATAATAATATATTATTTAAATTATTATAACATGAAAATAATATATTATTGTTATAATTCTTAAGAAGGCTGATAGCAGTTAAAAAAAACAACAACAGCAAAAATAATAATATTAATAAAATTCATTACAAATAATGTCTTATATTTTTGTTATCAGTAATACTGACGATTTAATAATGGAAAAAAAGTCATACCCCAAAATAAATACAAATAAATAAATGTTATATACAATTAGATTTTTTAATAATCAACCGTTTATATATTTTTATTTATTTTTCGTAATTGTAAAACAAAAATGAAATTTTGGACTGGGACACTATATATATATAGAATTAGCTATATTACAAATTATTGAGCATATATTATATAACGTGATGTTTTTAATTTGTAACAATCATTAGAAAATTACTCCTCCACACACGTGCTTAAGGCATAGTCTCCTTTCTAAATACAAGATAAAGTCTTTTGAAAAGATAGGATGAATCCATTCTATCTTTTTTACCTAGGCGTATATATGTATTGGCAAATCTTAAGCATTTAGAAATGAGAGAGTAAAGATTTCAAACAATCACTTTTAATTCTTTTTACTCTGTCTTATTGACATATGAAAAATGTTTACAATTTATGCACATTAGTATTAGATATAATATTAAAACACACACACACACACATATATATATAACAAGTTATTTATTTATATAGTGGTATATTTTTAAAATTTGTAGCAATCATTAGGGAATCATTCCTCTAAATATATTAAATTCAATACAAACATGCAGTAAATTGTAAAAAAATTTACAAACATCAATCATCAAAGCATAGTAAATGAAAATAAAAGTGTTTAATTGAGATATTTATGCTCTCATTTCTAAATGTTTAACATTTGCCTCTATATATACACTTAGAGTGAAAAGATAGAGCAGATTCATCCATCCTATCTCTTCAAAAGTCTTTATCTTGTGTTTAGAAAGGAGAGTATTCCTTAAGTGTTTAAATCTATATAGCACATGTGTAGAGGAATGATTTCCTAATGGTTAATACAAATTATTGTATTAATCAAAATAATTGTGCATATTTTAATAGTACTTCTTTATATTGTTGGACAGAACTTGCAACAACATTTTAAAATTCAATTTCTTTTTCAAACTGGTATCATCAATGTCTTGGAATTTGGATTTAATTTGTTGGAAAATTTGACTCATCATCCTGAAAATCATCATCTTGGAAATTCTCTTCTTTCAAAATTTTCATAAATTCTTTAGCCATTTTATCATCTTGAAAAAGTTTCTAAGCTCACTCAGTTTTTGCCATTCTAGAATTTATTCCTTGACAGTTAATCAATCCAACAAACAAGTATTAAGATTTCCCTCAATAAGACTGTAAATAAAACAAGACTATGCATTATAATTTTGATAGCTTAATCAATAAATATTTCATTTAAAAACTGTATTAATTGTTTAGGTGTTTTTAATAGGATTTTTTTTTCAACCCCCATTCTGCCTCAAGGAATGATTGATAACTGAAACAGGATAAAGCAATATAAAATTAAAATAAAATAATCAACTTGAAAACACATGAAAAGTAAAGGTAGAGTAAAATTATAAAAAACATGTTCCTAACTTGTGTTATAATTTTAAATAAACATCACAGAAATATAATAGACAGAATATGGACACAATTTTAATAATATATTATATTGTAATTTTAAAACAATATAATAGCCTGGTATTCAATAAAAAAGATGCAAAAAAAAAAAAAAGAAATAGTAGAAGAAAAGTGGCTAATGAAAAGAAAATTGATAAAGTAAGTTTAAATAAAAGATGGAAGTTATTAATGAAAAATTTAGAAGATGATGAAAAAAAAATTATGAATAAAGTAAGAAAGCAAAAATAATTATGTTTGTAATAAAATGATGAAAAACAATCTGGGCTTAACAAGTTATAGGTTAAGTTTTGTATTCATAGTTTTAAAAGCATCAAGGAATGAGCCATATGCCACTAAGCACTTAAAAAATATGAGCTTAATGGTGAATGTTTGTTAAAAAATTTTTATGAAGTAATCTTAAAAGAATAGTTATATGTATTTGAAGTTAATGTATTAGTTTATTCACCACGCATTATTTTGCTCTTTTCTTGGGGAATTGGTGGAAAAAATCCAACACTTAGTGCATGAGTCTATCAATGATAGCAATACAAAATCTTTTGGGCATGAATAACAAATTATATTAGTCATAAAAGAGGAAAAAAAATGGTTTAATTTGAATCCAAGAAAGCACACATTAATTTGAGTAATATCATAATTGAGAAATGTTGCTAGTATAATAATTTGTGTTGGGAGAATCTCTTATATAAATTAACATGTATAGTTAGGGAATAATTGAATTATAAAAATAGAGATATAAAGCATAGTAGGAAAATTTAAACTATTCATTCATTAATTAGGGATATTAATTAGAGAAAAAAAAACATGTTCTCTCCTTTAAATGAAGTAAGATATATAAGTATTGACTGAAATATGGAAAACAAGAAATAAAAATTAAAAAATATTCAGGCAGGGGAAAGAAATAATTGAAATTTCCATCACATAAAAAACAAACAAACATGAATTCATAAAGGCAGTGTTGAAGAACTTAATGAGTGAAATAAAATAACTCAAACAAGAAATGAAAAAAAAGCCATGGAATAATAATAATGATGATAAAAGAGAGTTAATATGAATTATAGTATAAATTAAAGCAAGAAATTAAATCTGTACATAAAGAATTAAAGTAGAAAATAAAAATAAGACAAAAATAGATTCAGAACTTAGAAGTTAAAATTAATGAAATAGAAAATAAAATGGAAGAAACAAAAGATCAAATGCAGGACAAAATTAATAAATTAGATAGTTCTATAGAAAAAGGGTAGAGTTGGAACCAAAAATGAAAACTAAAGTTTAAACAATAAGACTTTATATTGCCACAGACTATAAAAATCCTGTCAAATGAAGATGGAATATTAAGTGATAACATAAAATGAGTCAATGGTGTTATTGAAAATCATTTGTGACAATGAGTTATGAATGATGAATATACAGATAATAATAAGGTCCAAGAATGGCACAAAGCTAGTCAGTCTATAAAAAATTACAATCCCATTGAAACAGTTAGATCTGTTTCACCTATTATATTCTATAATAGTGTATTTCATTTCACTCAGATTGCATGTATTTCTTCAATTTAAAACGTTGAGTGTGCTTATAATATTGCCGAGTATGTACATGTATAATCACCTTGTTAATTATAATATGAAAATACAGTCTTAAATATTTATATACGTGCATATTCATTTACGTTTGTTAAAACTGTAGTAAACATAATGGTGTGTAGTTAGAATTTATGTATATAACAAAATAATAGGTTTAGATTTATAAAATTATTTATTTAAATTTATAAAATTATTTATTTAAGTTGCAATATTCATTTTAATAACTGAAACACAGGCTTGTTATATACCTGTGGCTATATATATGTAATATAGGGTATATGAGCACAGACTTTCACACTACCCACCTCTCTCCAATCTATCTAATAACACTGATACACCTAAACACATATATGCTGAAAATATTTTAAATAATTTCCAGTTCTATTGTTTGTTAAAATTACTCAAGCTGGTAATTTGTTTACAAGTTTTAACATTTCGTCTAAAAATAATCTTTTGGCTGAAACTTGACCCATTTAAAATTATAACTGAGACCAATTATAAAATTCAGTCAGGCATAAATTTATACTAAGCGCTTTGCAAAACTCTAGGGAATATATTTTGACTCTGGAGGTAGCAATGATGCAAATTGGAATAATAGAACTTTTAAGTCCAGATTTAACTGTAGCAAATATTTTACTAATTGGATTTTAGTTAAAGGCATAGTTTGAACCTGTAAACAACTGTCAAGAGTAGAATATAAAAAAGGTCGGTAGTAGCCATCAATATTCTTGGTTGTTGCTGTTTGAAAATATTCTTAGTTGTTGCTGTTGAAAAAGTTGCTGCTGCTGCTGAAAATATTTCGAAAGACCAGTGATGAAAAAAATCATTGAAAAGCTGTTCTCCCATACTTTAGTAAGCTGAATTCTACTAAGCCACATCCAAGCTATCAGAATGAAGACCGTTGGCTAGAAGACCATAGACAGCCATTTATTCTTCTCAGATGGCTATTACCTGGTAAGAAAAAACATCAACCTCAGCCTGTGATGGAGAAAGAAGCTACACCTGAAATGCCAGATAATTCCTTGAACAAAGTGATGGAGGAAAGCTGCCACCAAGTAAATTTACAAAGCTACATACAGTCTCCAACCTGCAAAAGCCACAGCCAATGTAACAGAGAGAATACGCACAAGAAAGATGCCCTGAAAGACTCACTATCAAGATTACCAGTAAATAATTCTGCAGAATACATAATTTCATAACTAAACTTATTCTAAATGAAAAACTAGCTAACTAATCAATCTCACAATTAATTATATCATTTAAATGTTACACTAAACTGTTTATATTAAATTTATTTAAAGCTTAGAGCACTCTCAAAATTCTTGCTTGATCATTAATATTTAAATAAGCATAAATATTTAGTTTTTATAAAATCATTTCAAACAAATTCATTTCTAAATTATAACTTTATTGATCGTTTTATGCAATTTATTCTTATGTCATCTATCTTTAGTTTTAATTTCATATTTATTAATTTATGCTATGTTCATCAGAATGGGGTTTTGTGTATTTAATAAATTATTGGGGGAGGGTAGAGTAATCACTTTTTATTATATCAGATTATTGTAATATAAAGAATATAGGCAAAGCTCCCTTCTGAAATAAAACTATTATTTACTCTAGAGTGAATCAGTTACTTATAATGCCGCCAAATAAGTTATTTAAAATGCATCTTTTGCTCAAGTTATTTAAAACGTATATTTTGCACAAGTTATTTAAATGTATATTTTACGTGTGTTATTTAAAACACATATTTTGCGTATGTTATTTAAAATGCATATTTGCGTAAGTTATTTGAAATTGATATTTTATGAGTTATTTAAGATTAATATTTGAGTAATTTATTTAAGAATCGATATTTTGTGTGAACTATTTAAGAATCCATATTTGACGTAGATTATTTAAAAATCAGTTTGTTTGATATTAGATGTAAATTATATGACATATAATTAATGTTTCAAGTTCTAGTAAATCTTTAAATTTTTGCTATAACTCCATTTAATTAAAAATTAAGAAGCTATGCAGAGATCCTTAAATCAGATTTTCATTAATCACCTTTATCATGTGACTTAATAATCTCTTTTATGAACTGACCAGTGGTAGTAGCATTGAAAGAAACTAAGATTTTGGCATAATTAATTTATAAAAATATTAATTTAGCGTTGAGAATGTGTTGCTAGTTAACATAAATATGCATATCTCCTTGCTATACCTATAATGGCCTACATCAGGATCATTTCCACGTCAAGTCATGCCTCAAAAGTTTAGGCAACTGTGACATTTATTGGTATTTGAAGGAACCAAAGCGTTCCAAAGGGCTCGTAACCCACTCTCACTTGAATAAAAAGGCCTCTTCGTATTATAGCAAGCAGACCGGTTTGGGGAACCATTTACTAGGTAATAAACCTCAATTAAGAATACATTCAAGGTACACTTTTTCTGATACTATAGTTTATAACACACTAGAATCTGATGTTCGACTGCCACACCTCAGTTCAGCTTCCCTAGAAAGTAACTTCGGCTTTGATCCGATTTGGAATCTGAGTTAATGTGTTTATCTGTGTAACAATTATATATATATATTAAAATAAAATAAATGTCCGCTAATATCAATAATACAATAACGAAACTTAAATATATTCCAAACAATGGTAAACAATTTATAATACAATATAAATAAAAACTCAATAAAAAAGAAATATTTTCGATTATATTCATAATCATTTTCAACTCAACTTTCAAAATGGAGTTTTTATTGAGTTTTTATTTATATTGTATTACAAATTGTTTACCATTGTTTGGAATATATTTAAGTTTCGTTATATATATATATCATGCAAATATCTTCATAGTTGAGTTTAAACTTAGTAATAATAATATAATCTTTATCAGTTACCAATAAATTGATCACTCTAACTATTACTGGTTTCCACTATATAGAACATAGCGTGAGTTAGGACATGGGAGATGGTATGGGCCTATTAAAAAGTCATAGACTCATTAAACATTTTGTAAACCCAAAGGCCTCTTACCTGTGTGTGAGTATTATATAAAATTGCTTTATGATATTATTTTATAACCCTGAACCACTCACCTGCGTGTGAGCCCTATATAATTAGCTTTGTAACCCTGAGTCGCTCACCTGCATATGAGCACTTATACATTGCTGTAATATATTCTTCATAACCCTGAGTATTCACTCACCTGCGTGTGAGCAAGCTATACCCAATTTATTTTGCTTTATAATTTATTAAGAAATATATTAAATTTTTTGAAATATAAATTTGTCTGTCTCCATTCTTGCTCATTACCTTATGAATCACTAGTTAAGTTATATAATATGTAATAGGGAGGATGTCTCATGTTTTACTGCTTTGCTATTGCTGGAACGTGAATAAAGAGATATCAAGTGTAATTTCAGGCATGTCATTTGCTATGGGTTGAATTGGAAGCACGAGTAAGAGAGTTCTCATGTTTTACTGCTTTGCTATTGCTGGAACGTGAATAAAGAGATATCAAGTGTAATTTCAGGCATGTCATTTGCTATGGGTTGAATTGGAAGCACGAGTAAGAGAGTTGTGACTTGGTCAGCTTTTTGGTTCTCTGGATTGGACTCTCAGTCTGTTGAACAAATGTACAAACCTGACCATTACACCATACTCAAATTCATTAGTTTTAAGACATTTAGAGGTGACATTGAGCAGAACCCCATAGAACATTTAACAGCATTGCAATAATTATTTTCCTTTCATGCACTGAGTGAAAAAGAAAAGGTAGCTATTGCAAGTAATCACCTCTATGGAGCAGCTAAAATTGGTGGGAGTCCTTATTTATAAAACCTATTATTTTGGAGACTACTGTCAAACATTTTTAAACAGCTTTTGGAGCAAAGAGAGGTTAGGATGATATTTATCAGATATCACAAGAAATATTTAAGATTTATTAAAAAAGGGAATTTACTCAATTTTTTTCAACATCAGATAAGTAAAGTTAAAATCCTTACTGTGTACCACTATTTGAAGATCAAATTATCAGGACCATTAGACATAAATTGCCCATATGGTTGCAATATATCCTCCTCAGTGTTGATAGAATAACCAATGAAGATATGGCTGAGAGTTTAAACAACATTGACATGGAAGGGCTATAACAAGAATCCATAAAAAAATCAGAAATCAACATTTTACATCACATATTTCTATGTTTCAGACCACATATATATATGTAGAATCACCAAGGCATAATTAGCCATGGCATAAATCTAGGATATATAATAGTAATAGTTCTTATAGGGAGCCTATGAATTTATATAATAGAGATTATTCACAAGCTTGCTAATGAATCACCTTCAAACAATATGGCAAAAATAACTTTACAAAACATATTGTTTCAGGATCATATATGCCCTTTAAAAACTAATAGGGATCTCAGTGTGGATGATCTCAGGGTAGTGAGAAAAATATAAGATTAATAATAATGTTTGTTAAAAATTTTTATGAAGTAATCCTAAAGGAATTGTTATATGTAGTTGAAGTTTACTTATTAGTTTGACCATGCATATTTCACACTTTTCCTGGAAAGTTGGTGGAAAAAATTCAACACTTACTGGATGAACCTATCAATAATAGTAAGGTCCAATGTCTTTTGGGCATGATTAGCAAATTACATTAGTCAAAATAGAGAAAAAAAACATGGTATAATTTGAAACCAAGAAATCACACATTAATTTGACTAATAACATTGTGAATAGGTTTATTAATCATAATGAAAAAATTATGCTAGTATACTAATTTTTATTGGGAGAATCTCTTATATAAATTAACATGTATAGTTAAATAATTAATTGAATCATAAATGTAGAGATATAAAGTATAGTAGGAAAATGTGAGTTATTTATTCATTTAATCAGGGATATTATCTAGAGAAATTCATGTTCTCTCCTTTAAATAAAATAAGAAATATAAATATTGATTAAAATATGGAAAATCAGAAATAAAAGTTAAAAATATTGTCAAGCATTGGTGGTCGAGAAGTCAGCGATGGCTGCTTAACAAGCAGTGGGTTAGTAGGTTCGCTTCCTGGCTGATGCTATGACACATGAGAAAAAAAAAGTTAAAAATATTAAAGCAAGGGAAAGAATGGAAATTTCCATCACTTGAAAAACAAACCAAAGTGAATTTATAAAGACAATATTGAAGAACTTAATGAGTCATAAAATAGCTTAAACAAGAAATGAAATAAAGTCAAGCAATATGAGGCATGTAGGACTGTCACATGTTCGTTTATTTTATTATATTGACTTTTATGTTCAAAGACAGGAAACATAAAATAAGTTACAAATAGAGAAAACAATGATGAAACACTTATTTGTTGATTATTTAATTTATTTAATGACAAAATAGATTAAAATAATTATGAAAGATATTAATTAGATGTAAGATTCAAACTCAGAATAAATAAAAGAATGAATGTAAGTGTGAATGAAATATTAAATAAATCATTATATATATATCTTCATTTTAAATATATTTGATTTGAATTGAGAGAAAAATAAAAAATGATTATTTATTTTATTGTATTAAATAATAATATTTATTTTTATTATGGTTAACTATGGTACCACTTTATCTGATGTAAATATTTTTAAAATTATTCTCCACCTATTGAGAATTTTCACAAGCTTTATTTTTAAATACATACATTTTATTATATATATTTTAATGTAAAATATTACTCACTAAAATTCCATAAATAGCTAGAAATAAAAACTTTGGTAAGAGAAGAAAGTTTTACCTTCACTTTGATGATTGTCTCATACGTTTCTTCTGATGTCACTAATTTCTATGACACAGGTTGGAGAAAATAGTTTGACTAATCAAAAACATGTTTACTTGTGAAATTATTGCAATTCAAAATTATATTTGTACAGTAATTATGCAAAAACTATTACAAATCAAAAATATAGATTATTGATAAGTTATTTTGAACAGAAATATTTTATTTAAAAAAAATAAAACATAGTTTTGGACAATGCAAATTGACCCTAAAACTATTCACAAGCTCAGCTTCTTACATAATCAGTGCAATTATAACAACGAATGTGAAAATATAGTAATATTCCAAAAAATATTTAAAAAATTTAAACTTTTGAAGCATAATTCATTAGCCTTAAAAAATATTCACTCATATTTTAAAAACAAATGCCATAGAAAGATTTTGTTGATTTTTGAAAATGAAAATAATCTTCTCAGCAATAATGATGTGTAAGACCTTTTGTTTTTATTATGATTTCATTTTTTTATTACTTTAAAAAATAATGTGTGAACATTTAGAATTTATTTACTTTGTAAATAAAAAATGTCTCTTAAATAAAATAAATTTATTATTTTCTCATATATAATAATGTGTTAATCATAAAAATAATGTTGAACATTTACAGGTATTGAAAACAAAAGAAAATAACAATTTCTAAGAGAGTTAAGAATGAGAATTCCATGAGCAGTGCTCTATAAATAAAATGACATTGCCTAGTAACCCCATAGAACTTTGTTATCTCAGTTAAATCATTTTTCTTATATCTGATAAATTTTACATTTTATTAAGCTATTAGCAGATAATAATGACATTATAGTAGATTTTGTAAAAGGTAGGACATAGGGGATTATCTTAGTAGATATTTTCATTGCAATGAATAAAATAAATACCAATCAGTAAAATAAAATTATTTGTTCAAGGAGGAAGTGTCAATGTTGTGTGGATCAAACTAAAATCATCTCTATTTTTGAGCTGGATCATTATCTGATTCAAAAGTCGCTTCACCTAAAATAAAACTAACTTTGGGGTTTATTAAATTTTGAACAAGAAAGCTATTTAAAAGTTTGTTTATAAGAGTATGTGTATTAACAAACATACTCATTTATGTTTAAAAAAATGTCATTTTATTTGTTTGTTTTTTACAAAATTGATTTCTAAAATAGTTTTCTTTTACTGCTTGTTTTTTTTCTCAAATTAATTAGATGCAGGCAAACTTTTCAATTGCATTCTTGTTTGTTTATAATTAATTTCTAATTTATCTTCTAAGCTGAGACTTGTTTTTAAATATTTTTGAATTAATTATAAATAAGATTGACCCTGGGGAGAATCTTTAATTAGGATTAAGACTGAGATAAAGTTGCCCTGTTGAAAAACCATTAATTAAAAGAAAGTTTTTCAGAAAAATAAGAGCTCTTATAAATAGACCTAGGATCGCAGGCTGATTATTCTCCAGATATTGTTGTTGACACAACTTGTTAGTGTTTCTGCAACTTTTAGTACACCAATTTAGAGACTGGTTTGAATTGCTATGCTGCTATAATTTCTTCAATGCCAAAAATATATGCAAGGAAGAACTGCTTCAATAGGATTTTAACAATGTCAGATTAGGCCAACTTAAAGACAGATCCTGGAGCCAAATTGTCCCACAAAATCATGCCATAAAAACTCAAATCGAAACTGTTCCCTAACATTGCCTCCTGCCTTCTCATAAAAATGAAAATCTAAAGTCTTCATCGGAGTTCTCCATGGAATGAACTATATCTGCCATGCTGTAAGACATCAGCTAATTGTAAATTTATACCTCGAGGTAATATGTTTCTTTATTCTTTCCAGGGCAAAATTTTAAGTCTCAGATTAATCTTAAAAGTCACATACTTTATTATATCATTTGTTTATTGAGGTTAAAATATTTAGAGCATGTATTCTGTTTGCTTTTCATTGCATTAATAATGTGTCTCAGAATCTTAGCTTTAAGACTCCAAGTTTGCTGTCAATGCTATTTATTAGAGAGTGTATTGTGAGATTATATTTTTATATACTTAATATGTCTCTATTTATATGACTAACTCTTTCTAAATTCTTTAGCAGTCTTGCATAATTTTAATTTGCTCACCTGTACTTATTTTTAGGGTCCAATAATTGATTTAAATTACTGGGTTTGTGCTTTTTGTAAATGTAAATCTTTTGGCTGGCAGTTTATCATGTTTATTGTTCTAGTTTTCCATGTTGGAGATTTCTTTTCTTTTTTTCTAGATTATGTAAGACTATAATCACCTTCTTCATGTCTTGTATGTAAATCGGCCTTGAATTGCTTTAAATGTAGTATATCGAAGTGCTGTCCTACTGGAAATATGACATTCTTGTCTTGACGCATTATTCTGGGGCAAGAAATGTTCACTGGTACTATTTTGTCAGTTTCATATCTCTTAATTGGAAAGCTGGAATTCTTGTTCTTTTTAAATCACCAGCAGGAAGATAATAATGTTAATCCCCTTTTAGATTTTAGGTGATAGAACATTTCATTCTGCTAAGGTATTTAATATTTTCAACTCATATACACTCTTTGATAAATTCACTAATAATCTAGATCAATGTTCAGATTTTGTTGGCTGAAATTATTTTTATCTTTTACACGTAGCTTTAAATTTATTTGTCAAAGTGTGTATTAAGAATTTGGTTTGAACAATTATTTGTATTTTAATTATTTCACTTTCTTGAAATGCTTGGGCAGACATAACTGGTTGTTTTCTAATTACTTACCTGTCTCATCTTGAGACTTTCATTATTATTCTCAGCTGAAAGAAATTTGTCCCCTCTTTTTTAATTCAATATTGAAAAATTATTCTGTCTGCCAGAGCGATGATATTTAATTTTTTTTGTTAGTACATGCCTAACAGAACATTATTTATTGTGTGCAAATCTGTACTTTATTAAACTTTTATATTATTCTTAATAAAAATTTCAAATTATTTAAATTTATTTGGCTGAGATTTGTCTTAGTACTTTTATTTCTCAATAGTCTGAATAATAATTAAGATTTCTTGCTTCTTCCTGTGTCTAGTCAGTGCAGACCATCATCCTTATCCACTTTTGTTCATAGTAAATAAATTTTCTATGTGATGTGATGTGATGTATTGTGGCTTCTCCTTAAACAAAGTCAAGAATATCTCAGCAATTATGCCCAGATAAACCTGGTAGCCACTTTATTTTCCATTCCCCACTCGATTCTGCTCCATCCATTTTCCACAACATAATCTTTGTCAACTCTATAATCCTTTATATCTAAATTCCCTTTATCTTTTCCCAAACCCAGCATAAAAACCAATAATTCATTTTCTGTATAATCACTTTTTTCATGTTTATTCCTCCATAACTTCATTATATGTACCCTTTCTATTTTCAAGCATTTACATTCAATTAACAAATGCCTAATATTTTCTATTCCTTCCTTACATAATCTACAAAATAAATCACCCATTTTTTTCCATTTACATGTATATTCTCTTGTAGCTAGAGATCCTGTTCGAGCCTTAAATAATAAACTACTTTCCTTATTATTAAATTCAAATATCGGCCTTTCAATTGTATACAGACACTATATAAAAATAAATGCTTATTTCCTTGTTATTATCATATATTAACTCACACCTAATATTCTGTTTATTTCTATATATATTTAAACTCTTTTTACTCTTCATACTATTTCTCCATCTCTCTAACTCCCTATTCTTTATTAATAAATCTATTCTTTTATCCCATTCCTTACTACTACAACACTCAACAATTCTCTTAACACAATCATCCATCTTTTGTACAAATATACTGATATAAATTCTTTATCTAAATCTTTTGCATACTGCATTATCTTTCTTACCCATCTTGTTACCTGCCCTTTACTCATAACCCAATTAAATACTATTTTAGCTATTCTTTTATTATCCATAAACTGCAGTCTACCAAACATTTTCATTTTACTTTTTGCATCTCTCATATGAAAACTTGACCATCCCATTTCTCCTTGAATTGCCTCTTTTGCTGTCCATACATCTGCATCCAATGCATGTCTTCCTACTTCCCTTTGAACTTTTTCTAAATAATTTAATACCTCTTTACTATTACTAATAATAATGGATTAATCATAAACATAATGTTGGCTATTGAAAACAAAAGAAAATAACAATTTCCAAGAGAGTTAAGAATGAGAATTCCATGAGCAGTGCTCTATAAATAAAATGTTATTGCCTAATAACCCCATAGAACTTTGTTACTGCTGTTTTTTTTTTTTTAAAAAGAAAAACTCATCTCAGATCATTTTTCTTATATCTGATAAATTTTACATTTTATTAAGTTATTAGCAGATAATAATGACATTATAGCAGATTTTGTAAAAGGTAGGACATAGGGGATTATCTTAGTAGATATTTTCATTGCAATGAATAAAATAAATACCAATCAGTAAAATAAAATTATTTGTTCAAGGAGGAAGTGTCAATGCTGTGTGGATCAAACTAAAATCATCTCTATAGTGGAAAATGAAAGAAAATCTAGTAAAGCCAAATATCTGAAGTCAATGATAGATAACACCAATGGAAATTTCCTTATCATCACCATTGGAATTCTATAGAATATATAGAAAAGGTGTAACCAAAGGAAAGTCAAACGATGTTGGATGGATTCATTGATGAATGCTAGGTATAAAACAAACGGACTTTTATAATTAAAAAAAAAGAAAAATTTTACTAGAATGTTTTTGCATTTAAAAATTTTAAACAATAATTTTATTTTTCTCTATTAATATTATTGAATGCAAATGTAAAATTTAGGTTAAAGTAACTAAGATTTAATTTTGTTGGTGTATGTAAGAAATTATGAAATAATCTAAAGGATATATTCTTTTTTTTTTAAATATAAAATTTAATTTATATGAGAATATTATTTGATCTAAAATGGACATGAAAGTAATATAAAACAAAAAAATCATTTATAGTATAATATATACAGTCTTAAATTTTATGATTTATGTCTGAATGTTGGTATGAAATATTGTATGTTTATTAACTATTGTTTTGTGTGGCTTCAAACTTATATTTAGTAAATATCTTTTAAAAAGAAAAATCCAGATAGAAATTTTGGAAACTGGAGGAAGGTCAACGTAGATTATATAAAAAGAAATATGAAATTTATGATAATTAATGTAATTAAATTATTTTCTTTATTATATGATTTATTCTATGATGTTAATAAATTTATGTTTAATTATTAATAAGCACATTATTTGATTTTTTTTTCGTGATGCACTGATTCACCTATTCATTGAATTACATGTGTATTGTATTATACTTATTGAATTACATTTTTATGGATTTATGGTTATATTTGTCTATTTAATCATTTATTTATTTAGTTACTTTATGAAAGGTAAATTTGTTAATAGCATAGTTATATAATAGTTATAGTTTAATATACATCATATCATTAAATGAAAGAAATAGTTTTAGATAAGTGCAGACCATTAATATTTCAAAATAAAAAATAAAAATATTTATTAGTGCCTCATAAAAGCATGAATGTATAAAAATTCAAATTTATATCAGTTTTATTTATGGAAAACACTCTAATAAAATCATGGTTTTACATGTTTGTCTTGTGCTATTGAAAGATTAGCTGAGGTAATTTATAGAAATATGCATTATGGAAAATATTTAGTTTATATCACTTTATATCTCCTCATCATTAAAGTGAATACTTAATATTTGATTAGAGTATACTTTAAGAAGTATTCACACATATATGTTAGAGTGTATTTATTTAACTGAGGCACTGCTTAGTCCAATTAAAGCTTATAGGTCTAGGTATAATGGTGCAGATTTAAATTCGACCTATATTATAATTGTTAATTACATTTGGGTGTTCAATGATAGAATATGCTTCTATTTAAAACACTGAAAGTAATTACAGTTATCAAAAATTATATTTGTAGAAAGTATATATAAGTAATCTTATATATATATATATATCATGATCCGTTACAATATACGCAAATAAATTTTAAATTATAAAAATAACAAATAATAATATATATATATATAAGGCAGAAGTAGTTTTGATTAAGTTGTAATCATTATGAACAGAAGTCATGCAGACAAAAAAATAAGCCGATATAACATGATTTTCTAAGAACTGTGTATATAGTAATATTAGCGGATTGTCTATTTATTATACGATTTTTAAATTGGTTTATAAAAATTGCCTTTTTAATTTTTCTTTTTATAATGTCTTTCTATATTTAGTATTCTTGCATATATTCCTCGCCATAATAACATTTTTTTGATAAAAGATGGTTGCTCTTTTATTGCAAATATTGTTTAATATTGTATAGAGATCTAATTAATAGTAATAGTTGCTTTGAAAATTTAACCTCAAACATTATACCTACCCACACCAACCCATTCTTTCTGCATACATATACATATAGATTCCAGGTTTAATCAAGCCATTGTATTGTTTTCATTAATTTCTATAGCAAAATTATTTATTTATCAATAAACCTATTACCTGGTTGAATTTAAGGTTAGGATTAGAAACATTATACTTATGGATAATAAATGTTTTCAAAAAGTTCTAAATTACTGACTAATGAATAATATTCCGAGAAAGATACGTTGATGTTTTAAAACAAATATTCTGTTTTAAAGCTTCAATAACCACTATTTGATAACTTGTTTATTGTTTGTAACACACATTTCCCTTGTTTTAAATATGTAAACCTGGATACAGACTTTTTTAAGGCATATGAAAAATCCACACACAATAGAAATTGTGATTTCACTACTCAAAAGTGATATCAAAATTTACCATAAACACCAAATATTTTAGTATTACAAACATAATATATAGAACTTACTCTCTTACATGCGGCAGTGTTTGTTTCAGACCATTTGGTTCCATGAATATTAAATTCACAATTGCGATAAACATAGCCATTGTCATTCCAATCATCCACTAATGAACCATAAGAACATGGCACACTGTAAAGAGTTCCGTGTTTAACGGAAGGCCATACGAATATTCCATAATCACTTAAAACAGTCTCACTTTCGCAAAAATCTATAGATTTAATAAGAAAGACATTTAAATAAATATAAAAAAATATAAGATATATTATATGGACTTATTAATTTATTTATACGAAAATATTAAAAATATTAACATGTTATGTTATTTAACACCCACGCATTTACACGTGTGTGGATGTAAAAAAGACTATATGTAAATGATTAAATTAATACATAAATCACATTTATTAATAAAAGAACCGTAGATAATCAATTTTGAGATATAACCAACAGGCTTTTATGCATTTTCTAATTTGATAAAAATAAATATCTATTTATCTTTCCATCTACTTATGTAATCATTTATATATCTACTATTTATAAATCTATTTACTCTATCTACATACGTGCCTATCTACCTGGGTGCCTATGTCCACACTTATCTATCTATCTATCTATCTATCTATCTATCTATCTATCTATCTATCTATCTATCTATCTATCTATCTATCTATCTATCTATCTATCTATCTATCTATCTATCTATCTATCTATCTATCTATCTACCTACCTACATATCTATCTATCTATCTATCTATCTATCTATCTATCTATCTATCTATCTATCTATCTATCTATCTATCTATCTATCTATCTATCTATCTATCTATCTATCTATCTATCTATCTATCTATCTATCTATCTATCTATCTATCTATCTATCTATCTATCTATCTATCTATCTATCTATCTATCTATCTATCTATCTATCTATCTATCTATCTATCTATCTATAGCTACCTACCTACATAGAAATAACATAAGTCACTAAACAGGGTTCAATAATGACAATATTCATCAAATATGCAAATTGTCAGTTATTGTTAAATAGTTATCTGGGTTGGTATTTGGCTTGCTATCTAAAAATAATCCTAAGTCAATTGAAAAAATATCCAAGTTTACTCAATCCACATTCAAACTCAGATTATAGACAAGGCATGTGAATACAATATGATGAATAATTTCATAACCCATTTCTTATTATACTTTAATATATATTGGATTTGATATATATATATATATATATATATAGTGAGCATGCTAATAGCTCTTAACAAGATCTTCTGAATATCACTAACCTCAGACAGATTTCTAGCTATTGGCTGTCATCAGTGAGGCACAAGGATAATCAGGCATTAGATTTAAATATATCAGGTCAAGCCCAGAATTTATCTAATAGTTAATTATTACATAGAAAATCTGAAATTTTCAGACATCAATATATATATATATATATGCAAAATAGAAAGTATACCAATAGCTCAAACAAGCTCTTATAAATACATGTGGTAAGAGAAAATATTTAAAATGTCTATCTTACTGCACTTATTAATCAGAGCTTTTTTGAACTATTGGTATGCTCTCTATATTGCATTTCTGTAAATACAAGCTTTTTATAAAGCAATGCCATGCTATATATGAGTTGGTTTATTGATTATATATTGTAACGGTATGCACTCTCTCAACAAGATAAGTTAAGGCAGTCACATCTCACTATAGTCAGATTTAAGGTCTTCATATATGATGCCACGAATGATGTGATTTAATTTTGATATAAACTATATCTATTTTCAATAAATAATGTATTATTAATAAATTATTATATCTAAACCACATCAAATCAATTTTCACCTTAATTGATTTAACCGTTATGCTCAGATTTCAAACTCAGGGAAGTTTAACAATTTACTCTCTTCAGGGGATCCTATCAATATACTAGAGTAATGATAATAATAAATCTCACTAACTCTTTAAAATGGGTTTCATGGATTAATATAATAATCAATACAAATTATTATATTAAATGTTTGTTCTTATCTTATAAAATCATATAAATAAATAAAACAAATTAAAGACTTCATTTAGTTTAATATAAAAAAAAACCATAATAATTATTTATTTAACAAATAATAATTTAAACTTTATAATATATAAAAATTATTTATATATTTACTTCCTTATATTAAAATTATAAATATTCTATTTACTTACAGTAGATATACTAACTTATAACACCAAATGATTTTACAATGTATATAAAATATAAGTATCTAAATATTAAGACTTTTATATTAACACTATTCTATAATAATTAGATTATACAAATGTTAATCCAATCATTTATATATAATGTTTTCATTCATTAAAATGATTGTACGTAATTCGTGTTTATTAATATAAAAATATATATTTTGTATCAATGTTAGTCATTTATCCACTTATCATACATAATGGTTATTAGACTATTTGGATTAGTATAAACAAAGTAGTGTCATGTCATAAAAAATAATAGTGTGTGAATTTAAAAATAATTTAATTTCTTACCTCCAAGTTCACTTTATCCCTTTATATTTTTACATGCCTTTCCCATATTAATATTTCTTAACCTATATCTAAATCTTTATTAATCATAAATAAAAATTAAAAAATATTTTAAATTATTAATTCTCTCTTATTATTCATTTTTTTAATGAAATGAATATGATAATAAAGGAAATGAAATTAATCTTTCCCAATTATAATTTTCAAAAAAACTTAAATGGTATTTATAAAAGTTAATACAATAGTCTCAGATGTTCCTGGAATTCACAAATAAAAATCCTTCAAAGATGCAATTTTTAATTCTTTCATTGTTATACATTAAAGAAAATAATAGGATATCCCAAGTTGACATTTAGTTTCCTGTTTGTATGTAAATTTCATCTTCATTAATACACAGTTCCTTTATTAACAATTATAATTCCATTTTGAAGATATAACTTTTTATAGGCATTCAGCAAAAGACATTATTCATATATATATATATATATATTTGACTAGGGAAGTGCATTTTATATATCCCATGATAAATAGATGATCTACTCACTCTGCATTTTTTTATAATGTAAAGAACATTAAATTTAGTTGAAGTTTTTATAAACATGTTCCTTTTTAAAACTAAGTTTACATTTTAGAACTGCAATTAAAATGATTTTTATTGAACACAAAAATATATGCAAATTACTTTCTTTTAAAAAAATATTAGAAATTTCTTCTAATAAGTATTAAATCGGTCAAAATATAGATTTTATCTTATACACTGTTCTTTTAAAACAACACAGTATAAGTCTTTGTGAGGATATAGCTGAAAGAATCCTTAATCTTCTAATAAAAAATAGAATTATTTTTTTATGTAGCTGCATGAGCTTGCTGAAGCATATCACATTCTACATTGTTACAATACAATTCAATATTAAATCACTAAGTTATTTTCATTTCCTTTAATTTGATAAATTGTATGTGAACCCAGAGGTCATTACCTTGGCAACTTTTTTTTCTCAACAATGATTTTTTATTTTAAAGAATGAAATATACTAACTTACTAGATTATATATTTATTTTTATAAGTATAATAAGAATACAAATATAAAGTATACATATTGATTATATGTATGTATGAGTATATATTCTCATACAATCAATATATATATATATATAATCCATATAAAAAGAATATAAAAATACTTCTTTATGTTGTTATTTTAAAATATAAAAAGTTTATTATAAGATATATAAAATATCTATATATACAACAAAAAACATGAAAATAACAAATTTTCAATAAAAAAGCTTTTTTCGATACATATAATTTGTATCCTTTTCAATATGTCTACTCACAATTACCGTAAAACATACATATAGCGACATCTATTTATAATACAACCAACAAAAAACAATTATTATCATCAATTATTTTATGAATACATACAATACAATACAAAAAATAAAAAAATAAAAAATATAAAAATATATAAAAATATATTCCTTCATTAATTATAGTATATTCATATATACTCAAAAACACACAAAACATTAAAATATTAACATTCTTCTTATTTATCTATCCAATCATCTAATTTTAGCCAATTATTAGTCAAATTAATTGAACCCTTATAAATGTTCATACAATTATTACTATTATTTTTAATATAACTAGTTTCATATACTTTTCGCCTATTAACATCTGCTTTGTTTATACATTATTTAGAATATGGTCATAAAATAGATTGTACTAAAAATATATTAGCATTAAATTACTTGAAAAATGTTAATAGGCGAAAAGTATATGAAACTAGTTATATTAAAAATAATAGTAATAATTGTATGAACATTTATAAGGGTTCAATTAATTTGACTAATAATTGGCTAAAATTAGATGATTGGATAGATAAATAAGAAGAATGTTAATATTTTAATGTTTTGTGTGTTTTTGAGTATATATGAATATACTATAATTAATGAAGGAATATATTTTTATATATTTTTATATTTTTTATTTTTTTATTTTTTGTATTGTATTGTATGTATTCATGAAATAATTGATGATAATAATTGTTTTTTGTTGGTTGTATTATAAATAGATGTCGCTATATGTATGTTTTACGGTAATCATGAGTAGACATATTGAAAAGGATACAAATTATATGTATCGAAAAAAGCTTTTTTATTGAAAATTTGTTATTTTCATGTTTTTTGTTGTATATATAGATATTTTATATATCTTAAAATAAACTTTATATATATGAACATGGAAATATATGTTCTATTTTATTTTAGAAATATCACTGTCAGATGAAATAAACAGTGATCAACAAAGATAGTAAATTAAGCATATTTTGCATCTAAAAGGCAAAGAAAATCTCTTCTAAATGCACTCTTATTATTTATAAAGATAAAATGCTACAGTAAACATACATACAGTTTTCCATTCTTTCCTGATAACTCTTCCACCAAGAGTTTGAGTAATATAAATTAATAATTTTAACAAATATTATTGTTGAAATATTTGTAAAAATGTGATATCTGTTCTATTTTATTTTAGAAAAATTGTAAAAGATGATAAAGACAGTGGCCAATGAAAATATTTAATTGTAAACACTTTTTCCATCTAAAAGTGGAACATTTTTTACATTTATTAAATATTGAAATCTTTCAAAACACTTGTCATCCACAGAATGATGTTAATATATATATATATATATATATATATATTAACCCAGATGGTTATATATATATATATATATATATATATATATATATTGTAACCATCTGGGTTACATGAAACACAGTCATGTAGTTGCATGTGTGCATACATATATAAAGTAAAGAAAAAGTAGAAATAAACAATCATAAATTTTTGTAGATATTTTTTACATTTCACTTGGAATAAAAATAATAAATAAAGGGTTAAATAACTCTGAATTAAAACAGAATTTTATTATTAAATAAATATCTTTTAAAAAAGATCCAAATAAATAAGATTATTCTGATTTTGAAATTTAAAAATAAGCAGGGTTTACATTTGAAATCTTTTAATTACAACTTGTATAAAATATCTATTTTTTTAATTAGTGCTTCTATGCATTTCTATTATTTCTTTTTAAAAATCTTTGATAAGATTTCCAAATATAGTTTTTTTAATTAAAAGTGCTTTTGGAGGAATTAAAATTGTTTCAAATCAAAAGAAATAAGAAAAAAAAGTTTTTAAAATAGTGTTGTTATCACCTCAGATGATTCTATAAAAGAACTGACAAAAAGTATCAGTTCAATTTGGCTTGTAGTTTTAGTAAGAGCTGGCCAGAAGAGTCTGGTTTTAATATTTTGAGAAGTAGTGGCTAAATAGACCAGATAAAAAGTCTGGGTAATAGTTTTTGAAAAGAGAATTGGTTAAAATAGTTTGGCTAATTTTTTTAAGATTTAGCTGCAGTATTTTGTTAACTGTAACAGAGTGTGGCCACAGTAAAGCTAGCTACAGTGATGTCAGGCAGTATTATACAGAAAACTACCACAAGGACATAAGAATGCAAGAATGCAGATGCTCTACAGTTCACTGGTGGAGTTTGAATTCACATTGATAAAAAAGGTCAAGATTCCTTTAATTCATAGCTACAAATGTGTTCTGAGAAAACAGATAACTTTCCTGAACCAATCCTAGCCAGAAGAGAAATGGTCAACACCAAAAATCATACCTGAATTATACCTTTGTGATTATGACAATCCTGGATTATATTTTCCTCACCAAGACCAACTGACAAAGAGAAACACAGATAAATGTATATACAATGGTGAGTAGCATTATATATAATGAGAATGAAATTTTAAATAAATATCTTTGGTAAAAATGACATTTAAAAATCTATATATTTTAAAAGATAAGAAGTAAATAATTTTGCTTGAACTGAATTTGTATCTTAAAGTAATGATTGATTCATGGACAATTTGTTTCAAAAAAAGAAAAAGGGGACTTCAAAAATCAGATGTAATTAATTAATTGAAACTAACCTGTCATAAAAAAAAAATTGAGTTACTTGTCAAAAAATTGACTTTATTTTTAAAAAAAAAAAGAAAAAAGAAATTACTTTTATTGACTGCAAAAAGAGACTAATTAATAATATTAATTCATATCATCTGTATGTTCATAGATACATATATATATATGTTTGAATTTTATGCATAGTTTTCAAATGGAATTAATGATGAAATGTATTTTTAATAATTTTATTATTTTGATAAATTCAAAAATGTTCATTTTATATCAAGCCACATGTCTGTGTGCTGAATGGGTTTTAAGTAACCCTAATGTTTTAATCATGTAAATCATAATGTAATAACTTCTTGAGTTGTGTATAGTAATTTTGTAAATCACAAATGAGATAATTTTTTCTATTGTATGTTAATCAAAATCACAAGGTTTAATTGATATGCATAGCCTTATTATAGATCTTAATATCATTTTTTCAGTGTTAATAAACTTGATTTCAATTATGAAAATTTGGGTCTAATATTTTTAGAATATCTGTTTCCATCATCTTTTGGTCACATACAATAATCAAGCTTATGTTATCTTAGCTAGATTTGAGCATAGACTAAATATATAAATGGGGATGTACATTAGTGCTTTTGGGCATCCAAAATGATCAATCATCATCCTGGTTGGTGCAAAAGAGAATACTCTTTAAAGCCCATGCACTGCATTTGATTTTAATTTAGTCTTATTAAAAGTTAAGTTTATAGTTGGCCAGTGCAAGTGGCCAGACCATTGATGGTAGTCAGCATGTTTTAATGTCCCATCATTATTGTTTTTCTGACTTTTTTATTATTATGTATTTTGATGGATGAGAATTTAGTTTGTGCCTCCAAATTAATGGTTAAATAATTGCCCCAAGTTGTCAAAGGCTCAATAGTTATCATGATCCACAGAAAACCCATTTCTGGTCCACTCACCAGATTGAATGCTGATTTATATTTTTTATTGTTCAAATCCAGTTACAAGATTGACTGTTAATGTATTTTGAATGATCATTCATGATGATGAATGGTTTTTTTTTTGAGTATTACTTATTTTTATTTATAATGTTAGTTAATCATGGTTAATTATGCTTTTAATTGTTCTAAAGAGTTAATTAACTGATCTCTTCTGATCTAGCTGGCTGATCTCACAGAAATCTCTAATCTGATTTCATGTTCCTTGAATAGATAAAATTGCTTTTATATTTATGATTATTAAACCTATCCCTTTTATTAATTTTCATTATTTAAAATATTTTTGTACTTGGGGATGATGATTTGCCATCACCCCAGGAGTGACCATCTTGATCACCCCAGATCAGACCACCCTGAATAATATCCCATTCTGTTACAATGTATATATGTTAAACTTTTATCCAATGAAAAGTAGATAAATGATCTGAATTATAGTACTTTTGAGATCGATTTTTTGATATAAATTATTCTAGCTTCTCAATATAAAAAGTTAAATAAGCTTTTTATATTATTGCACTTTTATACACTAATATGATTGTTTAACAATGTCTGGTAAATGGGCATCTAGATTCTCTTAGAAAGTAAAACAAAAATAGACAAAATTCATACATTGGCCACTAGCAATTTGCAAACTTATGTAAAAGAATGCAATAGTCATTTCGTAATTACATAAATGTATAATAACTAAAACACAAGCTTATTATATATCTGTGTCTATATATGTAATATATAGGGTATATGAGAACAGACATTCAAATGACCACCACTCTCCACTCTATCTCATAACACTGATACACTTGAACACATATATGTCAAAAAGATAAATAATCACCAATATACTTATTTCATGCTAAACCAGCAATCATCAGTTGATCCAGATTACCATCTCTACACATATATGCTATAAGTGTTCAGATATATATTAAGATGGCCAATCCTCATTAATGGACAGGCTTCAATCTACTCCACACTCCAACTCTTCAACCCATCCATCCAATTGAAAATCTGAAGATGAAATGCTCAAAGGCCACCCTGAGACCAAGATTCTTGTCACACCCATGTTGACCCAAGGATGCTCAAAGGTCTCAGGGTAGCCTTTGAGCATTTCATCTTCATATTTTCAATTGGACCTTGGGTCAACATGGGTGTGCCAAGAATCTTGGCCTCAAGGTGGCCTTTGAGCATTTCATCTTCAGATTTTCAATTGGATGGATGGTTGAAGAATTACCTTGGGTCAACATGGGTGTGACAAGAATCTCAGCCTCAGGGTGGCCTTTGAGCATTTCAACCAGATTTTCAATTGGATAGATGGTTAAAAAGTTGAAGTGTGGAGTAGATTGAAACCTGTCCATTAAAGTATGAGGGTTGGCTATCTTAATATATATCTAAACACTTATAGCATATATGTGTAGAGATGGTAATCTGGACCAACTGATGATTGCTGGTTTAGCATGAAATATGAATATTGGTGATTATTTATCTTTTTAACATATATGTGTTCAAGTGTATCATTGTTATGAGATTGTGTGGAGAGTGGTGTGTTGTTTGAAAGTCTGTGCTTATATATATATATATATATATATATATATATATGCCTTTATATATATATATATATATATATATAAAGGCAAATAAATAAAAATCATTAAAGTAGATAAGAAGAAATAATAGATATAACCACATGAAATGATAAAAAAAAACAATGAGAAACAAACAAACTAATATTTTTAAAAAGAAAAAAAATACTTATAGTATTGTTATTATTAATCAGAAAAATAAAGGAATGACAGAATGTTTACAAATATAAAGTTATTAAAAGTTTAATAATATTTTCAAACGTTAGCTGTATATAATAGAAACAAATCATATGCAAGCACTGTAACATAACTCACAATATGGCTATCAAACCATTCTAGAGGCAGGACCTGTGTTCAACATGTTATTTGAGTACACAAGCTACATTGCAACCTTGACAAATTCATCTTTACCCAGAGAAATTATTTTTTATTAATTTAGTAAATGTAAAGTTTTTCAGCTTAAATAAATAACTATGACTATAAACTTGGTTTAAATATTTGTTTTTGGCACTACTAAATGAAATATATACTTGTTAATGTTAAACAATATCACTAGTTGATAAAAAAAATCTAGCTGCAATGATAGGACATATAATCAATTTTGACATTATGTTTTTTATATGTCTGTTTTTAGAGTAATTTTAATGTACATTACCATTAAACATTTCCCACAAAAACAACTGTATACAATAATCAGATTAATTATTTTTTTTATATATAAAAGTGACAAAGTCTTCTTAACCTTGCAATGATTAAATAAAAAAAGAGATTTGACATAATAATACTATAGAAATATAGAGTTGAATTCCACATCATTGTCTAAAAAAAATGGCTTGGATGTAAAAAAAAATGGGAAAAACATTATTTTTGCCAATTTTTAAAGCCTAATAAAATTTTCAGTAATAGTATTACCAGTAAAACTCTTAATATTGAAGAAATGCCATTTAGTTTCATACAAAAATGATTTACCCACTTTTGCTATTTTTAAGGATAGCATGAAATTTGCTTCAGTTAGTATTTGAGAAAGATTTCATCCCAGTTACCAAACATCTTTTTGAAGTAATGTTTTCTTTTGTAATTCTTCAACAACTTTCCTTTGATTATCACCATCAGGATAGTTTTTACTAAAATATAAATGTTTTCCAAGAAAATGCCATTCAATATTACTAGATTTTTTTATTTTGAAGTCACAAATGATGAATTAAACATTGAGGATTTCCAATTCTATAAATATAGTTCTCTGTCCACATTTTATTAAAGCTTCTGTTTTTCTCAGCTATTTTTTTCTTGAATTTATCATTGTATGAGGATTATTAAATACACAATTTTAATGTAATAAAAATTAAATTGTTTATAACTTAAACTGAGTTAAAGCATACATATAAACCAAACAGAGTGAAAATAATTAAATGAGATATATCTTTGTTATCTCAATATCTAACATATGTTAAAATAATTTATGTTGGTAAAGCACAAGCTTAATTTTAGCTTTTAAGGTTTTTTTTTATAAATGCTTGTATGGTATACAGACATTAATAGATTTGCATTTATTATGTTGGTTAATGTTATTTTCCATTGTAAATAATAAAAAAAAAAAAAGTACTTCGCAACTAAAAATATCAATCTATTTAAAAAAAAATTATATTAGAAGAACAATACTTAATGTATAAAACTTTTATCAATTATTAATTAGTTTGTTTTATTAATTGAAAACATTTAAGAAAATTAATTATTAAACTTGTTTCTGATTTTAAGATTTTGTTATCTGTACCCCCCCTCCAGGTTGATCTATTTAAAAATTGAATATATCTAGTAAATTAAATAATTACCATCTTATGTAATAAATGGCTTGGATAATTAAAAATTCTTGGAAAATGAGTGGTCAATCTATTAAATTTAGTACTAAAAATGACCAGCTGGGAATTATATTCTAATCTATTCTGTTCTAGTCTTTCTGTTCTGCAATCTACATTCTACTCTGCTGTGATTCTGCTTTTATTTGTGATCTTTACTTTGTCTACTAACATATTGCATTCAGAGCATCTATCAGTGACCATGTTAAAATTTATGAACAGTTAAAGCCCTGAGAAATAAACTTAATTCTCCAGTATGTAGATATAGCCATCAAATATTTAACATTTCTTGCTGAAAAGCCAACAAACACAGCCAACTATTACATTCAAGTATGCTATATAATTAAATGCACTTTTCAATATGACAGAAGCAATTCCAGAACAAATTCTTATATTAGGACAAAAAAACTATTATAAGAAGACATTCTCTTTATCAACTCTTCTCTGGACTTGGGTAAATTTTTCTTATGAACTATTTTATTATGACATTGCCAGTAAGCCAGTGATATATAGGATAAAGATTTTAATTTTATATCCATACCCATTATCTGTTTATAAACTATTTATTGTTATATTTAATATTTTTATGTTCTACCTTTAATATATAACTAATACAGTTGATAGTTTGAATCTAGTTTTGAGGTTTAATCTTTTTATTTCTCTTCACAAATTTTTTGAAAAAAAAAATCAAACAATTTTTCCCTCATAAGGTTATATTTCAAAAAAAAAAAAAATCTCCCATGATTAATAATTACAATCCAGATTACTTTGAAAGGAAAAGGTTTAAAAGAAGTTAGCTTTTATATATATATATATATATATATATATATATATATATATATATATATATATATATATATATATATATATATATATATATATATATATATATATATTACAGTTTATATGTAATCATTAATAATCCTCTAAAGATTTTGTTTTTTAAAATAATTTATATATGAGTACTTAACATAATGTGTTTTTGTATAACTTTATAGATTATTTGTTGGCAGTTATATTTTATTACTCTGGTGTCTGAAAATAAAGAAATAGATATGCATGTCTGTGAGTGCAATATATAGTGTGAATTTACATATTTATATACCATGTGACATTATTATATGTTTGTCCCTTCATGATTTTCTTTTTATTGTTTCTGCTTAGTATATTCATGGTTATTAATATGTTAATAGATGGGTAAAGTATTCATGGTTATTAATATGTTAATAGATGGGTAAAGTGACATTCTTTCACATGATTATCTATATATTTTTGCTTTCTAACATGGGCTAATAGGGCTATCTATAGTTGCTTTTTGTTTCTTTTCATGGTTGGATCCAATTCCCTGTATATAAGTTTTGTTTTTGTAAATGTTTGTATATATGACCACATATAATGAGGAAGATTGTTTAAGTATTCATTGTTTGTTAATTCCAATATAAATGATATATGAGCATACATCTGAATAAATTGTCAAGTAAAATTTAGGGGAAGGGTAATATTTAAACTATCAGTTATCAGATGCACTACATACTTATTTAAAAGTTAATTAATAGTCAATTTTCATCCTATTTGAAATAACTCTAGTACTTAAACTCTATCATTGAATTGTATACTATGTGGTTAAATTGTTAATAAATATTGTTTTGTTAATTGTTAGATTTCTCCAACATTTTGTTTACTCTTATCTGCTTTCCCAATTATTTTTTCCAAGAATCTCTGCTCTTCATGCTCTACAGCAAATTTTGAATAATGTGTGATGGTACAGCTATGGTAGGCACTTGTACATGGTCTCCTCATCAGTAAATTATAAATTTTCTAGGCTGGGAGTCAAGTGGAGCCCTCTGATTATGGATATTAGATGTCAGCTGTCCATTACAGTAAATTTCTCTGTCCACATTTTATTAAAGTTTCTGTTTTCCTCAACCAATTTTCTTTTTGCTTGAGCTCATTATTTTATGATGATTATTATCACAATGTTAATGTAATAAAAATTACATCGTTTATAACTTAACATTGAGTGAAAAAACACATATAAATCAAACAGAATGAAAATAAATAAGTGTCAATTCTAAAGAGCCGGTTATAATGACATTTCTACTATCCACGTTATAGTCTGCAACATAATGTGTGGTACACTTTTAAATTTAAACACTCACATTTGTCATAATAATATATATACTTTTATTTTAATTATATTAATTAAATTATAATTTAATTATTACTAACTTTCTTCTTTTCTGAGCTAACATAATACTTGGTTGTTAATAAACATGCTCACAGAAAAGGTATTTTTTTTAAATTCAGCTTTAGTTAAAAATTATATATTTGTATATATAAATAAAATATTATTTTATAATTTATTAAATTTTTGATAAAATTTATATAATTTCTTTATCCAAAATTATTTCAGAAAAAATGTTTTAAGTTTTAAATCTGAACATTTGTTGTCAAATAAATTTTCTTCACATGAATGAATATTGTTGCCAAACAATAGCACACAAGTTAACCTACAAAGATTGTCACAACAAAATTTATAATTTTTTTTTGCTCTCAAGTTATCATAGAAGAAAATTTTAGTCACAACTAAATATGCATATATACATACATATAAAAACAGATGTCGTAAAATCCCACAAAACAAATTTTAAAAATTTTATTTCATGAAAATTTATTTAAAACAAATTTTTTTTTCATGATGACAACATTTTTTTTTTACTACAAATATCTCATTCATTGGAAAGTAAAAACACTTTTTTTTAAAAATTAACCTAATAAAAGCTTCATCAAAGGGCAATGATAAAAAAGTCATTATTCATGGAATTTACTATTTATTATTGTTTAACTAAAAATAACTAGATATTAACGTTACTACTATCTGAAAAACTTCTAAACTTAAGTTAGATTGGAATTTTAAAAATTCAAGTTTTATCCAGCCTAGAATAAAATTTCTGCTCATGAGCAAGAAAGAGAGATGGGCTATTTTTATACCATAAAGACCATCATGCACACAATTACATAGACACACATATAATTTTAGATTGATAAATTAAAAAATAAGTTTTCTGGTATTTTGAAAAAATATAAGGACCATACTAATATCCTCTTTCTATTGATATTGCACTATGCAGTAGCATTATCTACATTTAGATGTTGTTTTTTGCTGGTTTGATAAGAATTGATGTGTTCCATTGAACGAAAACTGTTCCAGCTCCAGTTATTAAAATGAAAACATTTATTGACATACTTATTTCACAACAGTCAATATACTTTTTATATCAATCCATGCGTAAAAGTTTTTTATATATAGTAAAAATGTCAAAATACTGTTCTACTGGAAATGCATTTAAAACTTGTTTTTGCGAATTCTGTGCTTAAAATTACAACTACATAGTGTCATTCTCTAAAAGCATTTGTCTATGTTAATTCTCTTAATCAATTTGTCATCTAAAATGCATTTTAGAAAAAAAAATAGTTACATTCTTTTGTCAAAAAATAGATGGCTTTACAAAAAATTTGATTGCATAATTTTTAAATTTCATTTTAGCAAGGAATTTCTTTTTTTTTTTCCCTGATAGACTTCTTTAATTTACTTTGCTGTTTTTTTTTTTTTTAAATATAACGTGACTAAATAGATAAGTAATTTTATTTTCATTTTTAAATATAGTTAGTATTTAATACTAATTCATTATATATTACAATTATAACACTATTTTTATTTTTTTAAAGTTTAAAAGTATAAATATTTTTTACATTACTTATAAAAACAATAAAAAAATTTAAAAATTATTTTTTTATAAAAAATGCTTTAAAGTATATATTTTTATTTACCATTCTAATTTTGAAAAATATAATTCATAGAAAGATAAGAAAAAATATTTTACAACAAATACATTAAAAACTGAATTTGAATGTTTGTATCAAACCCAATCAAAATGATTTATATAGAAGAGTACTGTTTGATGAAATTACAAATTATAGATGCAAAGACTTAATAATAACATTTTGAAATTTTTACTTCATGCAATAAATATTTATATTAATTTACAAATACATCAAACAAATCTCTATATATGTATATATTTATAAGGGACTTAACTCAGATTTTTAACCATTCACAACTATCCAGTTCATCTTAAAAACCTGATATAAATGACTACATACATGTGAAAAATATAAATAATCTCCAATATATAATATATATATATATTTTTTTTTTTTTTTTTTTTTATATATATAATGCTGAACCAGTACTCATTAGTTGGTCCAGATCACAATCTACAACATATATATACAACCACTGCTCAGTTTATATTAAGATAGAAAATCTGTTAACTTTAAAGGACAAGTTTCAATGTTGTCCACTCCCCAACCATCCATATCATTAAAAATGTAAGGATGAAATGTTAAAAGCCCTTGATAGATGCCAATATTATTGTCATACTCATGTTGACCTTAAGTCACTCTGATCCCTCACACATAGAACCTTAATATGTCCATTTCATTATACAAAAGAGGATGAGGAAAATACAATTACATTAAGTTCAGTAGAGACTATACATTTAGTTGAATATTACATATTCAGTCTGTATTCTGCCCATCCATTTTCTGTATAATTAAATGGACATATTAAAGTTCTATGTGTGAGGGAGCAGATTGCTTCAAGGTCAATATGGATATGACAATAATATTAGCTTCGATCAAGGGCTTTGAGCATTTATTCCTCAGATTTCAATGATATGGAAGGCTGGAAAGTAGAGAAGGTTGAAAGTTTTTCATTAAAATGAAAAGATTTGCTATCTTAATATAAACTGAGCAGTAAATGTATATATGTGTGTGAAATACTGATCTGGACCAACTGATAAATACAGGTTCAGCATGAAATGTGTATATTGGAGATAACATCATTTTCATATGTAAGTGGTCATGTGTATCAGTTGTATAAGATGGATTAGATAGCTGTGGGAGTTTGAAAGTCTGAATAGAAGTCCCTTAGAATTACATTGAGTTTAGTATAATTTATACTTATATATATATATATTGAACCGTTTTCGAATATGTGGATTCGAATCACCCGCCTCTTAGACAGAGAAGAACATACTCGGAGAGTATGTATGCCCAAATGATAGCTATAAAGTATATAACTAACGTTACATTTCCAGGACATAACTTCTTCTTGACTGTTGAGTTCAACACCAAGTTCAAAGCACTTTTTTTTGTTTGTGTATAAACACGGGCACCAGCTATCTATTCAAGAATGAATAAATAACGCACTTTAAGCAATGGCCACTAACTCAATGCCTAAATCCACGACTAGCTCAGCTGTTTGTAATCACTAATAGATTATACTTAATTAGTGGTTAAAAGACTTGATAAAGAATTTGTTAAAAAGAATTGATCGACAAATAAAGTTTAATTTTAAAGATAATTTATTAACTAACATTTATTTTCTAAATTTAAACATTTTATAATTCTAAAAAAACACACGCATATTTTAAATTGACATTTCTAAACTAGTTTAAATATTCTTGTTTACTTTCATAACAAAACACTGGTATTTATCTAATTTAACTAATAATATTGATATAAGGATCATGCACATATTAACTCATGCACACACATAATAATATTAAAGTATTGCATAGCATTTGAAATTTAATCACACACATCAATAGTTCATTTATGTATGATATCGAGTTCATATAATTAGACTCTTGGAGGATTCACATGAATTAATGAAATGCAATGGCTATTACAGTATAACGAAAATAAGCAAATGTTTTACCTAGGATTTTGAACGTAGATTTAACACTTTGTTTTCTTCTTGTTTGTTGTTCTTCCGGTATGAATGTTTCCAGTATGAATGCTTCCAGCGGGCTGGGACATTTCCTTGCTGAGTTTCCTGATTTTCACGATTATTACTATCGAAGACAATTAGATACGGACGGAGATTTTCTACGATGTTAAGCTGACATTATTTCACGGGCAGATCTGCTGTTTTCTCGGACATCTGGGCTGGAGGTGAACGTGCGTTCCAAAATATTCTCAGCACTGCATTTTGTTTCTTAACTGACTCAATTAATTTCCGAACTGCACTCTCTCAATAACTTTGTGAACTGAACTCACTCAATTAATTTGTGGAACTGATTGTATCAACTTAATTAATTTGTGGAACTGAACTACTGTCCGATAAAAAAGGTCTATTTATACCTGCGCCTTGTTGTCTTTCTGATATCTCCGGCAAAGATCTGTTGTCAAATTCCTTATCAATTAATCCTTTGATAAATGTGTTTTGGAAGATTGCTTAATTAGTAATAGCCATGCAGAGATGTTGTTTTATATTTTAATTAATAACCATTGCCGTGTTTTTTAATAATAATCTTCTTTAACTTTATAATAACATTTATTCCATTGTTGACAATCACACATATATACGGCCATATATTAGTTTTAACATTATTTTTTCTTTAATTAAACTTGAATGAAAAGAGATTTGCATGTTTTTAAAAAAACTATTTAATTCTTATCTTTTTCGAAAACAAGCTGCAATAAACTCTCCAACATTTAATTTTATGTTTTTCTTTTATGAAAGATTACTTTAATAATAATTTTAGATAAAATTACATGTGCCTATATCAATATATATATATATATATATATATATATATATATTGATATAGGCATATATAATTATATATATATATATATATATATATATATATTATAATGTATTACAATATCTGGGCAGGTATTCATTTTGTTTATAATAATTTACATTTTTGTTTTAAGGAGTTTACAGATGTGTTAAAGAGATTAATTAAAAAATTAAATATTAATTTCTCAATTAAATAATGTAAAAAAATCTTTATATTGGTAACTGAATAGAACACTACTGTGTTTGAATAATCATGTGACATTTGAGCACATGACTTCCTTGGCAATTAATTAAATTATATTTTAAAAAAAATATTTTCATGTTTACAAAAAAAAATAATACTTTTTAAAAAGAGTATTAAGGGTTGGTCTTATTTATTCATAGTTTACAATTTAATAATTTTTCTAAGATAAAGATTTAAAATCCTAATACAAATTGATTTGGGAAAAATGTTGCTTTTTCCATATTACATTATAAAAAGTATTTATTATTGGTTAAAAAAAGGAAGTTCATATAGAAAGAAAATGCATTAATAATTTATAATTATTAATTTATACAGTAAATTGGTGCAGAAAATTAGAATTATCTATAAAAAAATAAGCTGTAAATATATAGTATATATTAATAAAATAATGATATAGACAATAGTTAAGTGATTACAAAATTTTTAGACTTTTGTGTAGTAAATCAAAAAGTCTCTGAAAACAAGGATTATGTTAAATTGCAACTTTCTCATTTAATCATAAGTAAAAAATAAATTTTATTAACATTTTAAATGTGTATAATATTTAGATAGTAGAAAAATTCTTATCTTATTGTGAGAAAAAATAGTATGAGAGCAAATCATTAATAACAAGGATGAAGTTAAATAGTTATACTTTTAAAGAATTTAATGTCTAACATTTTTTAAGAAGTTGCAATCATAAGATATAATTTCATTAACCCATATATCATTTCTGGTATACATTAAGACATTGATTTCAAATCATATGATTCACTTGGCCATACTAAATTTTGAAATAGTCTTAAAAATGCATGATTAGGATATTTAATTATTTTAAGGGTTTCTATAACAGATTAGAAGTTGTAGGTCAAATAGATTGGCTTTATGTTGTCAAAGAAATTAGACATCATATGTTCCATTTGTATATGCAATGATGTAAACTAGATTTTAATGAAAATAAAAGCCAATTAAAGATTATTGAAAAATATATTATCAACAATCTTACATATGCTAATGATATCTTACTTAGAATGTATCTAAATATGGGCGCAAATATGATAATAAGATCAACAATTCAATTCAAATTTGATAAAAATATATAATCATTATATATATGTAAGGTGAATGCAGCAAAAGCAAGACAAAAATATATTAATGATTTTGAACTTTAGTGATGGTAAAGACTTGAAAGTTCTATCAATAGCAAAGAAAAGTAACAAGTGGATATCTGAACAGATTAATCTTAAACTGTTTCATAAAAGCAAAAATGCCAATTCAAAATTGTTCTATTTTAATCACATATTAAAGACTTTAAAAATGCATAATGTTCAGAAAAATTTTGATTTAAAAAAAAAAGACCCACAAATGAATATTATCATCACAGAAATTAATATGATATTGAACACCCAAAAAACTCAATCATTTTAAAAAATTTACAAACATTTTTTCACTAGGAATCAATGCTAGCTTGAAGGCAACTAGTAGTAGCTGTAATAATAATATTCAATGAGTTTTATTTAAAAAAACTATATGTAATTTCATTTTTTCTTTTTTTTTCATTCTTTATTTTATGAACTTGTGGTTTGTCATTCCTCAAATATTGTTTACTTAGAGATTTGATATAGACAAAAAAAATTCTTTGGAGTTAAATAAAATTAATTTTATTTTGTTAAAACATAATTTTGTAGATTGGGTAGTTGATTTTTATGTGATCTATTTTCTAAGTAAAATAAATTTTTATTTTATTTTTTATTAGTGATCCTTTTTTTAAGTTTAGCAGACATAAATATTATTCTGGAATATTTACTAATTGTATTCTATATAATTTATATTATCTTTTATAAATAATTTTGTGACTTTTCATATAATATATAAAAAAAATTTGCATACAGATTCATTAAAATCGTTTTATCTTTGAAATTTTAATCAATAAATTATCACATAACATAGCACTTGACTTCAGTTTACATATTCCTGTTTTTGTAATACTTTTTCACCTATTTTATGGCACTTACTGTAAGATTTAGAAAGCAATGATAGTTGCCAATGATAGTGCTTAATAAATCCCTACCCAGTATTTATTTATTCAAAACTCCCAGATCATTTTTCCAAGATTGTATCATGGGAAAGCTTTGAATATTAGAACAGTAAACCTGGATCTTTAAGATCTAATGCATTTCATTTCAGTTACTATCATTTGCCTCTATATTTTACTCTCAAGCTATTAGCCTAAACATCATGATTAGAATAAAAAAAAATAAAAGGCAGTTATTGAAAGAGATAAAGAACAAAGTAAAAGATAACATTTTGACAAACAGATCAGGAACTGATTTGAAAAGTAATAATGTAGACAAAAATTCAACGATGTTTTTTGACTCATTTGACAATTAATTTATCAAAATAGGTACTGTCAGACTTGAAAATACATATATTGGTGATTATTTATCTTTTGAACATGTATGTGTTTGAGTGTATCAGTGTTATTAGATAGAGTGGAGAGAGGTGGGTCTGTGAAAGTCTGTGCTCATAACCCTATATATTACATATATGGACACAGGTATATAATAAACCTGTGTTTCAGTTATTACATTGTAGAGATGTCTGCCCATCCTTGCTTATGTATATGTCCTGTACATGTGGGGTTCAGATTGACTTTAGGTCAACATGGGTGTGACAAGAATCTCGGCCTCAGGGTGGCCTTCGAGCATTCCATCATCAGATTTTCAATTGGATGGATGGTTGCAAAGTTGGAGTGTGTAGTGGATTGGAGCCTGTCCATTAAAGTATAAAGATTGTCTATCTTAATATATATATATCTGAGAACTTATAGTATATATGTATTGGAGATGATAATCTAGACCAACTTGTGATTGCTGATTTAGCATGAAATACGTATATTGGTGATTATTTATCTTTTCAACATGAGTTTGAGTGTATCGGTGTTATTAGATAGAGTGGAGAATGGTGGGTCTGTGAAAGTCTGTGCTCATATACCCTATATATTACATATATGGACACAGGTATATAATAAGCCTGTGTTTCAGTTATAAGGAATTTTAAATGTAGCAAAATATGTTGTAGCGAAATATGTTTAAAAATGAATATCAGAAGTGTCAAACTATTGTGCTTTCTGTGATTCCCTATGGATGCAAAGTTGAACATTGAAGAAAATAGGAAAATATTTATTTTTGAACTGTGTAGACATCAAGAAAGTAAGTTAATGGATTTTTGGATCAAACCTTATTTGGTCATATGATATGATGCCATTCATTAGAAATGTTTAAAGTGATAAAAAGTAAAAAGTATAATAAATGATAAATAGATGGATCTTTATAGGTGGTAAGAGTTAATAGTGACATCTAACAATAATGTTATTTAATAGTAATTATCTCATTTTAAATATATATATTCAAAAGAAATTAATCCAAGGCATAGGCTCAAAATTTAAAATGTTGATGCTTTCAGATTATTTTGGACAGCAAAATAAAGACCAGTGGATGAATATATTTTTTAAAAAAAGTTTTTTTTTAATAATAAATTAAAACTATAGTGAAATACTGATTGTAAGGCTTAATGAAATAAATCTCCTTACTTTGTATTCATTAAAGCTAGTGTTGAAATAAAAATGAGTAATCGATTCTTTCAGTCATTTTTGATTCAAAGATGATGTAAAATTATATTTTGCTAAAATTGATAAAACAATAAACAATCAGTTTCTTACTTTGTACTGATTATATTATGCAGTAGTGATCTCTTTATTTAGCTGCACAACGTATAATTAAAACACTGTTTAGAGTCAATGAATAACCAAATGGTATAAGAAAATAAACTTCACTGACAGGCTTATTGTTTTTAAAGTACTTTAATTTTTTTTTTGTATTTAACTAATGGTCATTTATATTGATAAAAATACCATTAGATTGTCACAGAAAAAAAATAAATGCTTTCTAATAGAAGAAATATGAACAACAAAAATATAATGATGATGCCTTGATTTTAATGCCATTTACTATATGTTTTTCCAGCGTTTATTATGGTATTTATGAAGCTAAAGATAAAAGCCATTAATGTTAAAAAATGCAAGACAATCTTATGGAGTTTGATGATATATCAAACAGAAGATAAAATTAGTTATTCAACTCAATGGAAGGCACCAACTGCAGATGTGTGAGGTTGTATATGTGAGGTTTCAGAGTGACTTAAGATCAACATGGGCATGACAATAATATTGGCATCAGTAGAAGATTTAGATGTCCCATCATCATATTTTTAATAGTATGGATGGCTGAAAAGTTGAGAGTGGAATGTATTGAAGTCTGTCCATTACAGTTTGAAGATTTGCAATCCTAATATAACCAAGCACTTATTATATGCATGTGTGGGAGATGGATGATCTGGACCACTTGATGAGTGCTGGTTTAGCACAAAATATTTATCTTTTACACATGAGCATGGTTATGTATATTGGATGTATAAGATAGATTGGATAGCTGAAGAGAACTTGAAAGTCTGTACTCAAATCCCTTAGTTAATTACCTGACTCCAGGTGAATACTTGTATTCAATCAAATCTAACAAATTTAACCTGTATCCTGTCCATCCCTCATCCATGTATTTATATGGATAAGATACTTTGAGGGGTCAGAGTGACTTGGGGTCAACATGGGGATGGCAATAATATTGGCATCACCAGGGGATTTGGACATTCCATCAACAGGTTTTCAATGATATGGATTGCAGAAAAATTAGAGAGTGGAGTACATTGAAGCCTGTCCATTAAAGCTTGAAGATTTGCTATCTTAATACACATCAAACAGTGATTATCTATTGTGTTTTTCTGAAGGTTTGTGATGATGGTGTTCTAGCTGTATTTTTATATTGGACTATTTCCATCATCTAATATGTGTGTTGAATGTCTTTAGAAAATTTTAATTTTGGTTAGGGTTAAATATTCCAAATGCATCCTGGCTCAGTTGGTTAGAGCATTATCTTAAACATTCAATAATCAAAAATCTAAGGACCCAGGTTTAAATACCATGCTAGTACTGTCACTGGTCAGGCCAGCAACACCTGAAGAAGAGGGGAGAAAAATAATTCTCAAAACGTTGTGCATATACTAACCTGTTTGCTGTGATATTACTAAGAGTTAGTGCATTTGCTGTGATATTACTAACATTTGTTTGCTGTAATATTACTAATAGTTGGTGCATATACTAACCTGTTTGCTGTGATATTACTAACAGTTGAATGCATTTGGAATATTTAACTAAAATTAAACTTTTCTAAAGACATTCAACACACATATTAGATGATGGAAATAGTCCAATATAAAAATACAACTGATTATATATGTGTGTGAGAGATGGATGATCTGAACCACCTGTTGAGTGCTGGTTTAGTACAAAATATTTACATTAGATATCATTTATTTTTTACACATGAGTAAGGTTAAAATACGAATGTTATTTGAAAGAATAAAAGTATGTGTTATTCCTTCTTAAACCATTTCTATCTCTATAGTAACCTAAACAATGCAGTTTATATCTTTAAACACTAGTTTTGAACACGTGATTTCTTTTTTTCTAAATTTAATAAATCTTTGTTGACATCCAATGTAATTTAATAAACTATTTTTTAAAATTAATTTTACAAAATATTTTTAAAATTTTAATAAATAAATGTTTCATTTATTTCAGATTTATTAAAAACAAAATAAACATATTTTTATTACATATATGATCTTGATTTGTTTTTTCCATTTTACTAATTATAAATTATAGAAAATTACAACTGAAGATATATTAATATCACATATCCCCATCCTTAATATGAATAAAAAAACAATTCCAAGCAATTAACATAAGGTCACCACTACATTCATCAATAAACCATGCTTAATCAGAACTATACCACACAATAATAAATTTAATGCTTATATACAAGCATGTGACTTATATTATATATATATATTACAATTAATAAGACAAATATCCTACAATAATTATATTCATTGGTACCCTTATTTTTCATTCTAATTGGATACTAGTAAAACAAATCCATATCATCATATAAGTAGTATAATATCTGATTAAGAAAAGTAACCCCTTCATTTTTAATAAATGTAAAATCCTTATACCAAACAAAGTCATGAATAAAATAATTACTATAAACTAAATATTTACTAGTATATCCATAAAGGTTCACACACTTAATTGCAGTCTTACCATAATCTATATTTTCTAAATCACTAATCTCACAAACAAAACATACATCATCGATCTTATTTTATGATAAAAAATTTTTTACATTAAAAGTCAAGGTACTTACATCAATGACTATGTACCTCATGATAGTAAAACTATTTAGACTTTAAAAGTTTTATTTTTAAAGATAAAATTTTATATCTGTCATCACTATTTAAGCTTGTGATGGAATTTATTTTCAAAGGACCTTTGTTGTTTATTTTAGACCATATTACATCTAAATTAATGTCATAATATGAATGATCATGTTTACTCTGACTTTCTAAACTTTGGATTTGTAGTTCCTGTCCATTCTAAATTTTCTTTAATTCTTTATCTTTAATTTGTTGATATTCATTTAATTCAGCTTTTAAAGATTTATTTTAGTTTTGGCATTATAACCTGTCTTGTAATTAATATTGAATCTCTGCTACCTTATTGATTATTTGCATTTAATTGAGTTTCTTCCATCTTAATTTCTGATTCACTAGACTTATCTTTCAAATCATTTATTTGCTTATGTCTTATTAAATGGACTAATTCTATAGGTATATGCTTGGCTTCTTGTTTCAACCTATTTTCTAACTAATATTGACCCTCTTCTTTCCTCATTACTAACATTTCTTGGCCATATTTCATTTCTAGTTTCAGAGTTTCTTGGTTTTGCTTCATTTCTTGTTTAAATACTTCTTAATTTTTGTCACATCTTTCGTGACTTTCATCAATCTTATTCATCAAATCTCTTGAAATTTTTTTCTGGTTTTATCTCATTTATATTTTATTTTTATCATGTATTTCTTGATGTTGTTTAAGTTCTTGTCTCATTTGTTTCACTTTATTCATTAAACTTTTTAAAATTGTCATTATAGATTCATTTTGATCACTTTTTGATATGACAGACACTTCATTAACTCCTCATTTCTGTACTAGAATATCTAATTATTTTTCATTTACTGTAAGTTATTCTTATATATAATTATTAATATCTCAAACCCAACAAATCAAATAATTTTTTTTTCTCTACTATGCTTTATATGCTGAATGACACAATTTAATCAAACCCCTAATAATACACATTTCAGCTTATATAAATACCAAAATAGCATCATTTTCAATAGTGATTGATTTACCTACCACACATTATTATAGTAAACTAACAAGTTATTATTTTATAAAATTGTAACTTATTTTGTACAACATAACTAAATTTTATGTCCATGCTCAGAAGACTTCATATTATGTTATTATAAACAGATTCAAACAGTGAGCACTATTGTTTTCTATTTATTTTTAAAAATAACTAAAATACAATACCTTCACTAAATAAGCTAGCTTCAAATACTTTTGATTATTTATCTTACAGTTACTTCATAAAGAGAACTTAATAAAATTTATTAGTAAGGAGCTCATATTTCTTTGGCATTTTACTAACATAAATCACACATCTGGCAATTTTAACATCACAAATATAAATGCTTATTTTTGTTATTTTATGTAAAATCCAGGCATCATCAACTATTACTTTTTCTCCACATGTCCCTTTTGCCATATTTAGAAAACATTTTATTTATAAAGCATTTTATAGCTTAATCATTTTTCAATTCATGTACTGTTATATTTAATTTTAGAAAACAATTTGATAACTCACTCTAAATTCAAATCCTTAACAAAACATAACTACAAATTTAAAATTATTATCTACAAAGTTATTAATCATTTTAATCCAAGACCATTGTATACAAAAATAGATGTTATTAATTGTGATCATTAATCAAATATTTTAATTTTATCTATTTATTACTTTACAACCCTAAATCTTTCATATGGGTCATCCATAAATGCTCAGATCCCACATTGGGTGCCAAATATAAAATAAAATATTTTAATAATGAATAAAATATAAAATGAAAGGTAAAAATGAAGTATAAAAATAACTGTTCTTTATAGTTTACAGATTTGGATGCTAATGCATAAATAAAATGTTTTTTTAAACAAGTCAAAATTTATAAAGGATAATATAAAATAATAGACTGCTTATCATACAAGGTAATTAATGTTATAAATGGAATTGACTATTGGTAAATGCCCTCAGACTAGGTTATACACAAATATAATGAAAATACAATAACTGATCAGGGATAGTTGACCTGAAAATGCATCACATATTTGGGCAACTATGTATAATAAATATAATTATAAAACCAATTAATTTTCTTCACTTATGTATTACATATTTGGACACTAAATATATTGTGCAAATGTCATATTCAGGCAATTTAAGTTATAACTAATAAACAAATGAGTTCATCATAAATGTCTTTATAATAGTTTATATGTACCTGTACAATGTACTCATAAATTTGTAAAAAGCACCAATAGGTCCTTCATAAATGCTTTTTCTGGGATAAGAAGAAAATGTTTTTTAAAATAATGTTTTATTTAATAGTGAGATATAACATGGGATATACTATGAGTAAGGTAAAATAGTTTTATAATATTTTATGCAATAGTATAAATCAAAATACTTAGGTTAATAACAACAATATAAATTTATTCAGATAAACATTAATTTATTTGTGGTGATTAAAATAAAAAATAAATGAACATTTATAATTCACCCTCTCTAGACTATGATTAGATATAATATATAGTTTATAACTAAAAATATAAATGCATATTCTTTCAAGCAAATAAAAATAAAAATATAAAGAAATTTTCTAATATTATTATCCTTTAAAAAGAATAAAAATCGAGTGATTTTTCTTTTATAAAAGTTATTTGTAATTTAAACTAAGTTATGCAGATACTATTTATGTTTTAACTGGTCTTTTACTTTATTGATTGTTGTTATTTAAGTTATTGAATGACAAATATAGATAGCATTGTAATTAATACTATTAATTTAGAAGAAATATTTTATAATGATTTATAAATGTTACCATTGTACTTTTTAATTTTTTTAATAAGTAAGATTTTTCTCTAAATGCATGTTTTTATTAGCATATATAAAACTTCCATCTAATTGCTTATCTTGCAGCATTTATTTCATATCTTCCTGAAAGTACATACATATGTAGGTTTCTATAGACATTTTAATCTCTAAATGTATTTCAAATATATTTCCTTTGTTGATATTACAGTCAGATTCATGGCAGTTAGTATAGCATTTTTATTGTTAATCTTTCTTATAATCACAACACCAAATGGAAGAAACTCCTGCCCTTTTCCCTCCAATGTTCTCTACTCACAATACTTTATCTTTACTGCAAATCCAGGAAGTATTTATAAAATAAACTAAGGTTAAAACATGTTTTGTAAAGCAAAGAAAGTATGTGCTCTTCATTCTGAAATCATTTCTGTCTCTATAGTAATATGAACAGCACAGTCTAATTTTTAAATAATAGTTTTGAAATCATTTCTGTCTCTATAATATCACAATCAGCACAGTCTACATCTTTAAGCAGTAGTTTTGAACATGTGATTTTTTTTCTTCTAAATTTAATAAAGCATTGTTTTCATCTGATATAATTTAACAAAATATGTTTTAAACTCTAATAAATAAATTATTCATTTTTTCCAAATTTATTCAAAACAAAATTAACATAATTTTATTACACATGATTTTGAATTGTTTTCTTTATTTAGTTATTTATAAATTATAGAAAATGGCAAATGAAGATAGGTGCACATGCATGTGCACATTACTAAAGTTACCAAATTGTAAGTGATTATTGAAAATCATATATAGTTGATTCTCATATTTACTGTTATTTATCTAAGTCTTCTTATGGATATCTGAAACTGTGAATAATGTGAACCCTATATAATACATGTGTTTAGCATATATATAGACATTTGCAATACAATTTAATTTGTCTAAATGGATATCTGAAACAATGGATAATGTGAATCTTATATAATATGTGTGTATCATATACATACACATCTATAAAATAATTTATTTATTAAAATGTACACATTTAGATTTCAGTAAAATAATTAATAAAAATGAAATAATGCTGTAATGAATAGTACAACGGTAATAACTCTACAAAAAAAAAAAAAAGGAAAGCAACCACACAATTGATTGGAAATGAAAAACATAAAAATGACTGAGGAATGACTCGTAATGACACTTATACAGGTTATTGTGTAATATTTCTGAATTTAAAAATACTAATTTATAAAAAAAAAAAAAAGGTTTTTTTTTTTTATTTAGTATTTCTTAAACTGCAAATTATTGAATCTGTGAATGGTGAGTCTGTGAATACAAGAGAAGTATTACAAAAAAACATTTTTCTAAAATGGTGAACAATCTACTTGATTTAAACTTTTTATCAATAATATAATCAATATTGTTATGATGGAAGTTATTTTCTTTTATTTTCATCCTGTCTAAAAAATCTACAATTTACTAGTGAATTAGATTATTTAATAATGTATTCAAAATAAAAGAGCTATCTACTCATTTAAGTTTAACAAGTATTAACTTTTTTCCTTTTAATGATTATAGTATTTTCAAAATTTTCACATCATAGGACTAAGCATCAACATTTTTCATAAAATGTTTTTCAACATTCATTCCTTATATCAATCAAAGAGTATTATACCTTAAACAATTGAAATTATCATTTACAAAGATATATACATTTGCAATTAAAATACTATGTCATTTAAAGTAAGCATAGAATGGCAGAGTCAAGATCAAATATCCATTTGATCTCCCAAATGACAAACTATTTAGTTACTGTGTTTCAAATTGGGGGGGGGGGAGAGTGCACCTCTGACTGCTGGATCATTAAATCATCCAAGGAAGTAAAAATAATGAAATTTATGTCTTTACTCAACTTTTAAATTACTTACTTTTTCTAAACACAATAATAATCTTTATATCATATTAAAGTGTTATTTCAATATATTTTTTCCTATTTTTCCTTTCTACCCAGTAAATATATTAACATCAGTAAAATCAAACCTCCTCATTGACAAAAGACATAAGTCAGAAACTAGTTTGGAGATCATCATCAACAGTATTCTGACAAATGAAAAGGTCCATAGAGTAGTCACATCATCAATTCATCTCTTTTTCCATTTCATACTCTTCATTGCTCTGCTCTTCAATTCCATATAACTCTTCCTATCTCTTATATGATCCAACAATGTCAATCTCTACTGTCCTTTCTTCTCATTACCACTCTATATTCTCTCCAAAACATCTTTTATTAAACTATATTTTTTTTAATAATATATGTCCAATCTAGTTTCTCTTTCTTTTTCTGATTTCCTCAATCAATCTTCTTTTTTCATTTCCTTTTTTCAAAACCTTTTCATTTGTCATTTTATTCATCCAACAGACTTTTTCTGTTCTTCTCCATGTTCACATCTCAAAGGCTTCCAATCTATTCCTAATTTTATTACTCATTGTCCACATTTCACAACCATACATTAGTAAACTCCATACATACTATTTAATTAATCTCTTTCTTAATTCTCTCTTTACAGGTCCACAAATTTTTTTTTTCTTAATAAATATCTCTTTTGTCAATCCTATTCTTATAATTTCATATTCATTTCTTCCATTTTCACTCAAGTAACTACTCAAATATTTAAATCCCTTTATCTATTGAATTATATTACCATGGATTTCAATTTTCAGTCTTTTTAAATTTCTACATATCCAAATCTTCTCAACATTAATCTTCATTTCATACATCTTTTTTTTCAATTTTTTTAAACATATTTTGAACTAGATAAAGATTTATTAAATACTACAACTGCTATCTATTGATTAATAAAACATCAGCAGATAGCAAATCCAAAATTGAAAAATAGAATTTATTACTTAAAGACAGATCTAAAATAAAAGATTTTTTATTTACCTATTCAGTATTTATTTGTATTCTTTCAAATTCATACTCGGCATATAAAATGAATAAATATACAATGTATAATAAAGTAAATAAAATCTATAGTAAAAATTTGATCAACACTTGAAAATGTAATTACATGATTCAAGAATTTAACACATTAACTTTTTAATTTTTTCTGATAATTTTAATTTTTAAATAAAAATAGAGAAAAAGAAATTTTTTTGCACTAGAAAAAAAATTAACAGTTTCTAAGCTTCAATATTTAGCAATAAAATTTTATTTTGATTTGAGTAAATCAGAAAATAAAAGTCAAATTGCGTTAAAATTTCACAATATTTAATTAAAGATGTCAAAGAGAGATTTATTTCTTTTTCTTACAAATTGAATTAATTGCCATTTACTTTTATCATCTCATAATTAAAAGAAAAAATCCTCTTGAACTTTTTATTCTTTAATGTAACAATTAGTAGATTAATGAAATCTTTGGAGTGCATCAAACCTTCATAAAAACTGCATAATGAATTAATTGTCTAACAAAAATAGCTTTTTATTTTAATGTTATTATTATTTTTTTTTGAAAAATGCTTTATTATTTTTTTATTTACCATAATTACAATTGTAGGTATTTACAAAATAAATATTTTTTATCTTCTCTAGAATAAAACAGATCATGAACAATATAATACACATATAGCATAATTAACATCTCACTTCAGAAATTATTAGAAAATATTAATACTCTAATAGAGGGATGAAATCTGGAGATCAAAATCCATGAATTGTGGCTCTGCTCTATTATATTCACTATTCATACTTTTTATAAATTTTCAAATACTCACATTCATTTTTTGATTTTGGTCTCATTAAAAAAAACATTAAGCTGTACACATCTAGCATGAAATTAGTTTTACATGTTTTATTCTATTCTAGATAATGATTTAAAATTTCAAACATCTTAATTTTTTAAAGCCAAGATAATTTATTTGTCTAATAATATACATTTGCCACTAGATCGATAACTATAAATTTTATTACCCTCAGTTATACGTAAATTGTAGGTACTTTTACCTATTAAAAAAAGTTTGTACCAAAAATATTACATAGTAATCTTTTAGCTTTTATGCAATATCTGCATTAAAACCAATAACCCAAGTAGTCTTATGACATGATATTTAGAGCAATTTCTGTATTATTTCTTATCAGAAGGATATCTGTATATATACAGTTATTTTATAACATAGATAACTAAAACATATAGTGACTATCCTAGTTTTAAATCAATATACATAAACAAACAGATTATATAGGTTCAAAATTTTAATCTATTTGAATTTTTAATTTATTTGATTGAATAATATATTAAAGAAAAAGTAGCTTCTGGTTAGATATTTGCATTTCAGTTTGGTTCATGGATAAAGAGGAATAACATATCCAAAAATTACCTTGATGATTTGTTTGATCATACTGATATAGATGGCATTAACATTGAGTTATTCAGAAACAGAAGAATGATATAATATTAATGCACTATATATATATATATATATATATATATATTATATATATATATATATATATATATATATATATATATCAAAAGTAAATTGTGTTTAATAAAACATTTTTTTACAATTATAACTTATCAAAACCATTAACATAAATATTTAAAAAATAATGATAAATAAAATAAATCAATAAAAGTACAGAATGCTTTGCATATTAAAAATAATATCTAATTAAAACAATTTAATGCATTAATTATTTTTGATCCTGTTTTTTTGTTTGAAAATTTTATCAGAATAATACATAAAATATTTTCCACGTGTTTTTTTTTTTTCAAATCCATGTTTATAACATAAATCATTTGATTTTTACATCCTTATGTATATAACATTATAATCTCTTCCCATATTTTGATGATTTTTTATGTTTATCTTCAAAAATTATTCCTATATTATATTTATTTATTTATTTTATAATATAATATGGAATATACAAAATAAAATGGATTGCATTAATTTATAAGCAGCAACATCAATATAATAATATTTTTTTATTATACATAACTTTATCTTATTTTTTTAAAGATATCTGTGATAGAAAATAATTTTTATTATGCTAATGCTGTTATTTAGAAATTAGTATAAACACATTACATTTCATATATTGTATATATTTAATATATTCAGTATGATCAACTATCAGATCTATACAAAATAACTATTTTTACTTTGTTCTCAATCTTGTTATTACTTAAAATATAACAATTCTTCATTAAGACCTTAACCTTGTCAAAGATTGATATTATTTTATGAAAGGCTGAAAATGAATACAAACTTTTACATGGTATAACCCAAATAAAACTTTAATTTTATCATATAACTATTAAAATATTAAATATAATATTATAAATATATAAGTATACATTTTATAAAAATAATACTTAGAAATGATAATGAAAATGGTCAAACTATAGGAAAAGATTATGTATAAATTTGTAAAAATAGTTCATATTATAAAAAAAACAATTAATAAAGAACCTAAAATGTGTAGAAAAAAGAATGAATATTTATTATTAACAAAATAATTATTAATAAAATATAAATTAATTGATTTAAATATCACAGTAATATTAACTTGATGATCAAAATTTATAGATGAGTTGTGTTTTCACATTAATTTTTCTAATGTAAGAATTTGCTTTTTTCACCTTTTGTTTTGATTTTACAAATATATATTCTAATTTCAGTCAATTTTTATTCTTTTATTGAGAAAAGTTTCTGTCAAAGTATGTAAAAAATAGATCAATAATCTGACTAATACTAGCAAACAAATAATAATACCCACATCAATAAACAATGAACACCAATTCTTTATCAATCTTCAATAATTTTCCTGCTCTTCTGTATCAGCACATAATTTGTAAAAGCTTCTAAGTTTCAATACTATTTATATTTTATTACTACTAATATAGTTTGAACAATTGTACAGTTTTTAATTTATTTTATTGAAAATGTATTTCAATGATCATGTGTTTAATAAATAATTTTTGTACATATGACAAATATTATTATTTTTTAAGAAACATTAAGAGTAAAGTCATAAAAAAAAAAATCAAATCCATTAATTATTGTATATAAAATTATGCCATATACCAAAATGTATGACAAATCAAAAGTTATTTCAAGATTAACTTTAGGTAAACAATTAATGAGATTTTTTTTCGATTGCTCTATATTTAATTTACATTTTCTGATTGATTTATGGACCACTCAATATTAAATCTATAATGCTTTGAAGTTTTAACTTTAATCGCGTATTAACCTAAGCACAATTAGGAGATAAGTGCTCTCATATTCATAGCTAGGTGTGTAATGAGAAAATATTTATACAGCATATGATATGCAAATATATGTAAATTTGAGTGCATAATTTACAATGTCCATTTTCTTGATATGCTTCCTGTTAATTGCTGCAGGATCACTTGCTATGTAGCAAGCTTCTTTAATCTTGCATTTTGATCCTGCAGCAATTAACAGAAAAGAAGCTTGCTTCTTCACATCAGGAAAATGGATGGTGTAAATGATGCCCTCAAATTTACATATATTTGCCTATCATATGCATTATAAATATTTTTTCATTACATGCCTAGCTATGAATATAGAAGCACTTATCTCCTGAAAGAGCTTAGCTTAAAATACAATTAAAGTTAAAGATTCATTATTGTGCGCAAAGCACTTATATATGTCATTGAAGTAAAACCTTATTTATTTCATTCAATATTGTTATAAATTATCCCAACTATCTGATTGCTTAACATCACTGCCTTTTTTTATCAACAGCCTTTTTAAGCATGATACACTTTTAGAACAAATTAGATAACCTCATAATATGATCAATATAAAAGAAATTGAAGTTATTTATTTATGCTTCAGAAACAAAACCATATATAATATTATTAATATTTTTTCTATTTATTTGTTAATAATACTACTCATAAAATTTTTTATCAAAACATTTATCTTTTTTTTAGTCTAACTTTTATAGCTTCAGAATGTCATGGGCAATGTGGCACATCTTAAATAAATTTGCTATATCTCATTAATTATTTTTATTAGGTATTCATTAGACTAGAGCAGTGGTCTTCAACCTTTTCACACTTGCAGACTGGCAAAAATAAGGATAAGATTTTGCAGACTGGCAAACATAAGGATAACATGTTGTGGACCAGCAGAAGTCTTCAGATAAATTGTCTTAAAGATTTAAACTGCTTAACCTTAGATGAGCATAATTGTTATAACTAACCAAAACAACACACTAGTTATTGTAATGGTGTTGCTTACCTTTACATGCTGAACACTCTTTCTTGAGTTACACAGTCATACTGCTACAGAAAACAATACATTCTATTAATGTGCCTGAATTGCTACATTTATTATTTCATTGTTAAACATGCAAAAATAAAATGTTATTCACCTGAATGTTGGGAAATATCACAGCTAGTGAACTTACATGACAACGATTATGATAAATGTAATATCTGTATTTAATGTTAAATATACAAGATGAAGTTATATATATATGAAAAAACAAAAACAAGTTATAAAAACATAAACTTGCTATCGCTTGTATTTATGATCAATAGATGGAGCTTTACCAAAACCTCCAAACAAGCATATTTTTGTTTACATAAATGTCAGAGTCAGAATTCACTGTCTCTTTTGTTGGCTCCACCTTCAGATCAGCTGATTTCAAGCTGATTTGCTATCATCAGTGAAGGATAGGAGTTAGAAATGAGACCTAAACACTAACTCAAAGCGTTTATGCAACAAGTTCCTATCAGTTTGCAAGCATGAATTTTTCAGACATGTAAATGTCTTCAAACCCAGCCTAACATGCTAGATAGCTATATGGGTCTGAAATCAGTTCAGTTTCACTACATAGTCATAGCTTCTGCAATATATATAATTGCAAGAAACTTCAAAGGTACATCTATGAAAAACAAAAACAAGTTATAAAAATGTAAACTTGCTATCGCTTGTATTTATGATCAATAGATGAAGGTGGAGTGAACGAAAGAGACAGTGAATTCTGACTCTGACATTTATGTAAACAAAAATATGCTTGTTTGGAGGTTTCAGTAAAGCCCCCTCTATTGATCATAAATACAAGTGATAGCAAGTTTACATTTTTATAACTTGTTTTTGTTTTTCATAGATGTACCTTTGAAGTTTCTTGCAATGATATATATTGCAGAAGCTATGACTATGTGGTGAAACTGAACTGATATCAGATCCATATAGCTATCTAGCTTGTTAGGCTGGGTTTGAAGACATTTATGTGTCTGAAAAATTCATGCTTGTAAACTGATAGGATCTTGTTGCATAAACGCTTTGAGTTAGTGTTTAGGTCTAGTTTCTAATTCCTATCCTTCACTGATGATAGCAAATCAGTTTGAAATCAGCTGATCTGAAGGTGGAGCCAACGAAAGAGACAGTGAATTCTGACTCTGATGTTTACGCTTGTTTGGAGGTTTTGGTAAAGCTCCATCTATGATCATATATATATATATTCTAATATTTTCACAGATAAAAGATGTCATATTATTATTACTATTTGTGGGATATTCCGTGTAGTGAAAAAGCTAAATGCTGACATTTCAATACAATATCAAGTACCTTTCTCAGAGCGTCCTCTTTTTCAAATCATAAGATTGTGTGTGAGATTTAAAATTGTTTTTATCATTTTCTTTCTCGTCATATTTAAATTCTATTGGTTGAGAAGTTTTAAAATTTATTTTCTCTTCCAATAGCTTTTTCCAAATGTTGTTAATGTTGTTTAATAAATTTTAAAATTTCTCAAACAATATAATTTAAATATGAGGAGAAAGAAACAATAAAAATGATTTTAAATCTCACATGCATTCTTATGATTTGAGAAAAAGAACACTCCGAGGAAGGTACTTGATATTGTATTGAAACATCAGCATTTAGTTTTTTCACTACACAGAATATCCCACAAATAGTAATAATAATATGACAACTTTTATCCATGAAAATATTAGAATTAATATATAAATTCCAATTCATTCAATAGATTAAACATTTCTAAAACTTCTAATGATAATCATCTTTTATTTTTTATTTTCTGGCTGAACTCTCAAGAAGACAACCTCTAATGATAAAATATATGTTGATTTTTATTTATCTCATTTTATGCTATTATACACATTTTTTCTGCTTAAAAGTTTTATATCTTATATATAAATAATAATTAATTCAGAGATTATTTAATCATGAAACTAAAAAAATTTCTTAATAGTATTACTAATCAAACAAAGTTTATTTTAATTAATACTATTTGTCAGTTTAACTATTCTTATAAGATCGAAAATACAAATATAAGTAAATTCACTTTACATTTGCAAAGTTAAATAACATTAAGAGAGAACAATGAGTTAATATAAGTAAAGTTGGAAATAAATTTATTGGTTTTGTGATTACATATAATATTTAACAGATATTGTCTACTGTCCTAAAAAAGCTTTCTAATTAAATAATTATAAACAGGGAAAACTACACATACAAAAATATTTCAATCTGAATATCAGGTAAATATTACTAGAAAAGAGGTTTGCTATGAAAGTAAGAAAATCGAAACATTTTGTGATATTTTAGTTTTTTAAACTTACATATATATGTATGTAATATTTACTGAGGCAATAAACCCAAAGCATGTGTGGTTGAAAATGCAAAGGTAGTGCTTTGTCTTCCAAAAGCTTGCCATCCATTTTTTTAAAATAATCCATTTTCAAGCACTCTGGGGTTTACAAAATATAGTATAAACAATATGGATGATTTTAAATTGTCATATTCAATAATTATTTATTTTTTAATTTCTTAAAATGATAAAAAAACACAGTAATCCAAACAGTTGTAATTTAAATTTTTTAAAATGTAAATACAGCATAAAAATTAAAAAAAAAAACATAATTAGTAGACAATAAGAAATGGACAGACAGATATCACTTTTTAGGCATGCACTATCCTATAATTTTTTTGAGTGTAAATTCACAACAACAGCTGCAAACTAATGCCAGTGCAATCACAAATGATGTTTGGATCCTTATAACCATTTCCAAACACGTAGGTACTTAGAACATGAGTGGCATTGTATTTTGGTTTGCACAAAAAATGTAATTTCATACATTTTTGGTGGACAATATCTTGTAATTTTAAAAATAATTCATAGCATCTTGTTTTGTTGATGAAATATTCCAAATTTTAATCATAGTTTTGAAAATAATAAGATAAAGAAGAAATGTTAAAAAGATCACCTTGTATTAAACAATGTTAAAAAAATTACAATAACTTTAGTTACATGTTATCTCTTAACCTTGTGTTAAGTATTTATGGAGTGTTAATATTTTGATGTTATTTTGTGAATGGAATTTACAACAGGGCTAATCTCAATTTTTATAATAAATTACATTCACAATTCTAAATTGAATGTTAATTTTAAAAAACTTTAATAACATTTTTCAATAAATTTCACTTTGAACATAATGTTCAAACATTAATACATGGTTAACATTTAACATGTAGCACTAAAATTGTGATTTTTTATGCATTCGACAAGCCATGTGTAAAATTATAGTGATTTTTTTAGAGTGGAAAAGAATACTTTCATGCTCTCAAATCCAGATGGTGTGAAAAAAACATATAATGCCTGCAGTCTGATTCCTTATCACTCAGTATAATGAATTATGAATATTAAGTGTTTTATAATTATAAATGTAATTTAAATGCATAAATTTGATGTTACTAAAGTTGAATTAAGTTAAAACCATTTCAATTAATGTCAGATATGATGTATTTTCAATGAATAGTTGTCTTTAAAATTTTAATTTATATCAATTGAAGTAATTATTATAGCTGTTAATTTAATAAATAAACATTATAAAATTTAAAATTTAGTTGAAGAGAGAAAAATTGTACTTTCTATTTGGTATATCAGTGTATGGTTTTGTTAACAGTCAATTTTAATAAAAAATTAAAATTTTATATAATGACTGATAAAAACCTATTTCTAATTTATAAAATAATTTAAGTTCATTTTTACTTTAGTATTAGATTTGAGTTGGTTTTCTTTAGATAGATATACTATAAATTGTACTATTATTTAAAAAGTAAGTAATAGTCAAAATAATGTAAAGCATTTCTAATTAGTAGTTATAATGATCAAGTTAAGATTATTTATAACTACTAATAATTAATTGAAAATGTCTATTTATTTATTATTGTAATATCATTTAATTAATGATGAACTAAATAGGAAGTGAGATATATGTTAATAGACATGGGAACACATTCATTTAATAATAATGAAATTTATTTAGCCAATTTGTTAGTTATTTAAATAATAAATGTTACTTTTAATCATATAGATTTCATGAAAAGTTCTTAAAATCAATAATTAGAATAACAATGTAAATTATAAAATTCCATTGTTAAAATTTGATTTTAAGTAAAAAGCATTTTATTATTAAAATAAGTTAAATTTTGTTATTATTAAAACTAATAAATATTGATTTAATAATATTAGTTTTAATTCATTTTTAAAATTGTAAATAGTAATTAATATTAATTTTAGTTAGATGTCTGAAAATAATTAACTAATCAGATATTCCAAAAATTGTCATATAAATAAAAGATAAGCAGGCAATTTGTGGAGATAATCAAGAAATTATTAGAGGATCAAACTATTTTCTTGTTATAAAAAAATTAAATCTACATTTATTAAAAATTTTATTATTCAGTAGTAAAAGTTAATAATAATAATTCTAAAAAAAACATGAAATTCATTTGAAAAAGTTTGTTAATTAATTTCATCATGGAATAAAAAGCAAATTCAAAAATAATTCAAAAACTTTGCGAGAAAAATCTTTGTGTTCAGGTGCAATAGCACCTATATTATTATTTTTATAAATAAAAATGGTTGGAAATAAACTTCATTCACTTGGATAAAATGTACTTCCACAAGAGAAACTGCATATTATTAAAATGTTTTGGCTATTTTAAATGAAAAGGAGTTGTAAGACATTTATTTCATATTAATTTTTATATGTTTTATTATTAAACACATTTTCTTCTAAATCTTATCTTTAATAAGAATAGAGATAATTACTTATATTTATTTAGACTATATATATATGCCATTATTAAGATGATAATAGAGATAATTACTTATATTTATTTAGACTATATATATATGCCATTATTAAGATGATAATTGCTTAAGAGAAGAAGACTATGACACACATTGATTATTATTGAACTGTTTATAATTACTAATTTCATTATCGTTTAGATATTTGTAATTTATTAATTAATTTAAATATTTAATTATTCAGATGACTAAAATTGAGTTTCTAATCCCAGATGTATACTGTTTAAAGAAAGAAATGGAACTTGAAAAAAATATAATAAAATACATATTTATTAAATTGTTAAATGATCATATAAATATTATATAAGGAAGGATGAACTTATGTTTCCAGAAACTATTGTTATAAATAAATAATGATTGATTGGATTTTATTTATATTTTTACATTATGCTACAAATAATGATGATCAGTACAGAGAGGAGAGAAAAAAAGGAAAGAAATTTCTCTTTGACAAGCAATAGTAATATTGGTGTCACCATGGTTACCATATTTCCATTGTAATGCTGTGAATTTTTTCCATTTCAAAAGTTGAAAAAAACTTTTTGTTTATAGTATTTTAGTTGGATTAACTATAATATTAATACAGTATTAAGTACTTAGAATTATTTATTTCATAAATTTAAGTATTTCAAAATATTTATATACAAAAAAATCTTTTTGATTATAAGTCTGTAATGGAAAGAGATGATATTCACAAAAGTATCATCAGTGATAATCATAAAATATTATAATTAAAGGCAATATATTTTAATAAAAATAAGATACTAGTATTTAATTTTAAGCATGGAATTAAAAAAAAAATAAATGTGTGATATTTATATTATGTGAATTTAAATGAAAGTATATGATAGAGGATTGAATATATTTATTATAATATTAGTATGATTATATAAGTGTGTGTATGATTGATCTCTTTATAAGTTAACAATAACTGATTTATTATATTTATGATAAATTCTATCATAAAACTATTTGTTTTTGATATGTTAAAAGTATTGTAAAATGTTAATGAAATGTTTAGATGTTCTGAGAGAAATAACGAAATATATTTTATACAGAGTAAATATTTCATATGGAGTGTCATATTTGAACTAGTTGTATGGGAAAGTATATTTATTGGAAATTCTGTAGTGTTGTGGATGTATTGATTCAGGTTAAATATTTTACAGCATAGAATAAGTCAAAATATTTATGCCATTATAGAAATTGACATTTTCTAAAATTTGTAAGAGCTTGAAATAGTAGCTGAGATAAAAATTAAGATAGACACAATATAATATGTGATCTTAAGTTACATTTAGTCCATGGTCTCATTTGATATAATTTTACAAGATATCCATCCTGCATTTGTTATTACAAAAAAATGCACTGGTTTAAACATTGTATAAGGGAATTGAAAAAGAAGAAGATGATGATGATGATAATGGTGATGATGATGATAATAATAATAATAATAACAACAACAACAACAGCTAGACTTTCAAGTGGTGATAAGGTAAATCAATTTATTGCATGAATGATGAAATACAAAAGAAATAACATTATTACATGTAAGGAGATATATTTTATGGATGTTTCTATTTAATAGAGATCAAAATACAAAATAAAAATATGAGATAGGAAAGATATGATGTTAAAAGTAAACCTGTTATTATTTTTTTTTTTTATTATATGTATGGGAATAAAAGTGCCATAATAATAAACATTTACAATAATTAAATATCTATTTTATAATAAAATAATAAAAATTGAAGGAATAAAATAAGTTATACAATTGTAATTAGACAATAATATTATATAAAAGTTAAGGGTCAAGGAATTATAATGTAAATGAATATATTTATGAAATATTTGTAACGTAATAAAAATACAAATTGTATATTTTTGTTGATATATTTAGTATTGGAATATGCTGAATCCTAATAGTAAATAATTTCACAGTGAAGTATGAATTATTTTAATTTATTATAATTACTTAATTAATATTAGTTTATATTTTTTGTTAAAATATGATAAATATTGTTTATTAACTATGATATATGTAAATTATTTTTTAAATTCTGTAGTAGTATTAAAATAAATGATAATGTTTGTTTTTAAATTAATAAATTGTAAAGAGTCTCATTTCTTGTTTCCAAGTTATTGTTCATTATTCTTGCCACATATAGATTATAGTGATTAGATATTTGGTATTATTGCACATAATTTAAAATAAGATAATAAATAAGAAAAAATGTGATGATTGTTCAAGTCATTTAATATTCTATTTAAAATATTAATTAATTCAAATTTTCTACATCATTCTCAATGACCATAATGAAGAGTAAATAACATGCCATATAAAAATAGAAATGAGCGGATTATAATACATTGTGTAATAAATTATGTTAAAATTGCTTATGATAATTAATTGTGATAAGTGTTGGTTAATAATTTTTAATTTATTTTTCAGTCAATTTATAGAAAAAGTTAGTTAGTTATTGTAAAGGTGAAGAATTGATTAGTATATTTGTTTCTTAATTATTCTAATTGTAGCTAGATGTAAGTAAAATCCCTGTCTACATTTGCTTATATAAATTAAGTTATTTATTTAAGAAACAATAACTACCTGAAATGTATATTGGAATAAAAAAATATTAATAAAGGAGAGTTATAATTTTAATATGTAGATGAATATTATATTATTATTATTAACTTTAATATAGAACATTTTAATACTCAATATAATTTACTTATTTTATTGTAAGTCATTGGACTATCATTAATATTTTAGGAGAGGTAATGTTCTGTAATATTCCTATGCCATTGAGGTATGCTTTTGATATATACTCAACGTTAAAAAAAGATAACTTACTCATTGATTAGATAACAATTCTCATGACTATTGTTATTTTATTGTTAAACAATTTATTAATATTGATATAAATATTTTTAAGACAGGCTATAACCTGTATTAAATGTACCTTGAAATTTTTATAATTGTCAAGTAATATCTTCATTTTGCCACTAGAGGGACTTCTCAAATCATAACATAAGATAGTGACTTTTATAAAGATAAGAGCAGCTGTTTTATCTTTAACCTAAATTTCCACTTATATAGGCCAATCTGAATTATCAAAACTGGGAGCATGAAACTGTTGCTCTCTCCACTGTTTAAGGCCACTATTTCCTTTAAAAATTAACCTTCATGAAATCTTATGATTTACAATGAGTTAATATTATGATCTTTATACTAAAAATATATAAACTATGGTAAAGTTGTAATTATTTATTAAGCACACAGGAAGTATATGTAAATACTTTTAGGACAGGCTATAACCTGTATCAAATGTACCTTGTAATTTTTATAATAGTCAAACAATAACTTTATTTTGCCAGTACAGGTTGTAGCCTGTCTTAAAAGTATTTACATCTACTTCTTGTTTGCATAATCTCTTATATATTATTGTTTATTTTATATGCATGCAGGAAAACAAAAAAATACTTATAAAATTTCCAAGATTTCTTGACTAAGTTTAATCTTAATCTTCAATTACATTATAATATTAATACAGTGTATAGATAATTAAGAAAAAATTCCTGTACAACAAATTTAAACTTCAATAGACTTAAATTATAACTCTATATATGGATAAATTTATAAATATAAGATATATATCTGACTCATAAGTTTCCTACTATAGACACATGCATATTCTGGATATAGAATATGTAATTGCTAAACCTTTCTACAACAATAGTTTAGGACAATAAACATCACATGACTTTTGCCTGTTTTACCAATAATTTAGGACCTAATTCCAATTTAATTAAATTACAACTTCTACAGAAATAGTTTGTTTTGAGTCCAATCTCTAATTTATTAAAACAAAATAGAAATAAATCCTCCTATACTGATAAGAATATAATTGCATTATTTGACAGTGAACAAATAACTCCATATATATATATATATGTGTGTGTGTGTGTGTGTGTATACATACACACATATATATATATATATATATATATGTGTGTGTGTGTGTGTGTGTGTGTGTGTATACAACAAGTTCATTGACATCTAAATCTAATTCTCAGCAGTGAAATGCAGGGTTGGCTATGGACAAATACAGTTAAATCATTAACTTGAAAATATTAATAACTATTTACTTTAATTGTTTAACACTTGAATAATTTATGCAAAGATATATTACATTTAAAATGAATATATTTTCCATTATTATTATTATTATTATTTATTTTTTTAAACTGACAATTTTTACAAAATAACATTTAGTTAACATGAATTAAAATAAATGTTCTTTACAAAGTTAATATAATGTACATATTTAATACAGAGTGAATTCCTTATATATTTTTTCTTTTTATTTCTGCTGCATTAAAATGCAACTAACTTTAATTAAAGTTTTTTTTTTCTTTTTGTAAAAAAGCTTTTGGCTGCCTACTTTAAACAATTCCTAAAACATGAGATAGCATATCAGTATTAAATCCAACTAAAACTATTAGAATAAAGTATAATTTCTTTTAAATGTAAGACATACAATTCCAGATAACCATAGTTTGTTTCTTTCTGATGCCAAATATTAAACAGCTCATATGTGGCTATAATATACTTTAGCAAATTCCAGCTCTGCAATTTAAAATAAGCATTGTTTCTTCATTTTAACCAAATTTATTAAAAATAGTGCATCAAGTTTTTCACATGTCCTGATTAAGTTAGCAGATGGTGGTTTTTCTCTTTTTATTCACTAAGCATACAGAAGGTCTGCTGTAATTCTAATAAAGTGAGAATCTAGAATGAATGCATTAAAAATATTGACCTTTTATATAAGTTTTAATTTTTCTTGGTTTACTGATATGTTTCAGTTTTTTTTCTTCTTTTATTAATTTACATAATACATTAATTGCCTGAATTTGAATTTTTTTTCACTCTTTACTTTTTTTTCAAATATCTCACCAAACAGGAAAACCACATGGCTAATCCTTAAATAAGTAATACATTGTCCATGATAAAGGAAATGTTATGGAGGAAATTCCTATACATAGATTTTATATCTACAAAAAAATGTTAAATCAAAAATACACAATTCTTAGAAAATCATATATTTTCTGTTTTTGTTTGAATTAAATTCATTTGCTAATAATTTTAACATAAATTATTAAATGTATTTCTGTATAATTTATATTACATGTTATTATTATTTATTTATATATCTTTATCAAAATTTTTAAACAATGACATGCATTGCGTGTATGTATATATATATATATATATATATATATATATATATATATATATATATATATATATATATATATATTGTACCCTCACCTTAAGAAAATATATAATTATAATCACTTGATCTAGCTCAGATAAATAACTATGTTTATTTATAATGTATCTAAATTAAGAATAACTATATTTTTAAGAATATCAATGATTAAATTAACTTAATTAATAAATAATAATATAGTTCCGGTTTATAAAATGAAACAAATCAATATCTAATCAAATCATGAGACTATGAAGTGAGTTTACAAGTGATAGAGCGAATACATTAAGATAATCTCCCACTGGCGATCACCTTAATGGCATAAGAATACTATCCTTATTCCTATTACTTAAATACTACATTTATAGTACTCTTACATCTTTAATCTAAACTAATTAAGTAAATTACCTTTAACAAATTAATTTAAATATCTTTCTCAAAACTAATTCAACTCAAATTATCTCAGGTTCTCTTAAAATAATGATAAATTAATTATAACTTTTGTAATCAAGTATGATAAGGGATTTAACATCATTCCTAACTACAATTTAATAATATTAATAATAACAAATAGTAATGCTAATCTTTAATCTATAATTCACTCTCCTATCTTTTTTACTTATAATGTTGTTCTTAGATATCACATAATCAAATGTAATGTAATTTTCTATTATCCATATGGCATCTTAGATAATATATTTAGTATGATATTACAATCTGAGAATATGTGGCAATCATTACTAAGATAATTTAATGTAAATCTTTGGTAATTATTCCATGACCATCATAACAATGCGATAAGTAAAACTTCTTAAATAAAATATATCAATAAAATAGTATAACTCTTAAATAAAATTTTTATTTATGATGTGCAAATATTATGTCTTCATTATAATTATCTGTGATTATGTAATTGTGATGTGAAGAAACTGAGTCAACACCAAGACTTATAAAACACATTTAACCATTTTATTAACAAACTTAACAATAAAATTATTTACATTATTTACATTTTGATAGAATTCTATTTATATTCAGGTAATTTTCAAGACAAAACAAATGACTTAAAATCTAAGATACAGAACATTTGTTAAATAAAATATTTCTTTTTTTTAAAAAAAAATATCATTATATAACTTTTTTTATTACAGTTGTTCGATATTATTACTTTATAGGTTTTAAAAAATATAGGTAATACTTTTACTATGAACTTATCCTTGTTATTTAGTTTTTAAAAATTATTTATTATTCTGTATAGTCATTTTTCAATAATATTCATGTGAACAACCTTAATTCATAGCATACCATCAAACTAAGCTACTTACTAATTATTACTTTAAACTTTAAATATCATGGATGTATTACTGTGTTGTTATAAAATTATTTTTGTAAAACTTATGACTACTTTCATTCATTCAACACGATTCAGTCTATTACCTTTAATCATAAATAAAAATATGCATTATAAGTATGTCCTTTTTTAAAAATTCTTAATAATTAAGTAATATCATTATAAATTTTTTTAAATTATCAACTATTTATTTCATAAAAAAAAAATATTATTTTTAACTATAAAGTTTTATGATTCTTTCACTGATGAAATTATGTTCTTATAATTTTTTACACTTATTTTACTCTAAGCAACATAACTTATCTTATCCAATTTAATAATTCTATATTTCCAAACTCATTTATTATTTTCAATTTTAAAACAACCATCTTTTACAATGTAATCCAATAAATTTCAATAACACATAAACTAGTAGGCATATGGGGTAAACTATAACTTCAACTTAACACCTTTATCAACTAACCATCATGGGCACAGTGTACATGAACTGAGGTATAATTTATTTGTTTAATAACCTCTTCCACCAAGTATAATGTTCAGGCTATTCATTCAGCACTATAGCACATTAAGCTTTAACACAGAAAATAAACACTGCCATGAATATACACAAGATATAGGGCTATGTTAGCTATACTTGTATAAACATCAATATAGTATATTCTTCTTCCCATATAAATAAAACCTACATACAATATTATCCTGGTCTTATATAACCTAATACTAAGATATTAGCATTTAAAATTCACCAATATCCATCACTAAATTAATCTTTTCATTTCTATAATAACAAAAAAATTCATTTTTAGAATAACAGTCTAACTAACTAATAAGACAAGATTATTTCATTCTTTAATAGTTCTCAAACTTTAGCACAAACAATCAGAATCAGTGTTATATTTTTAACACTTTAAATTATTCAACAAAACATCCAATTCAGTTTTAATAGAATCATATACTTATATTTCTTTTATGTTTAAATATCTTTACGATATCATTAAAATTATGCATATTCTCAAATAACTAAACAAATGATAAATTATGTGTAGGTGTGTGTTTTATATACGCATCCATCCGTACAAAAATAACAAACACATTTTAAAACTATTAATAATTTACATTATTAGCATAAGTAATTTCTGTTGTCAATTAGTTAGTGATATCATCTGGAGTATGATCTAAATAAACATTTTATTATCATTTATTCCACATTATCACACTTTAAAATATACTAAGTTAAAGATTTTTTTTTTCAATAAAATTTAATTAGTAAGTTATTAAATAATTTAATGTTTTCTGTTTCTACGCTATATTTATACTGTGAATAAATATTACTATAATTGTGTTAAACAATATTTATCTAAATCGCATGTTGAAAATTGATAATAAATTGAAAGTATGCTAGCCTTTCTCACATGCTCAATTATAACAGAGAAAGCCAATCAGATATTAAACAGATATCTAATAAATAATCAAGCTTAGACACAAGACAGAGATTTTGATAGAAAAGGTTGATACCAATCTTTCTAAACTTAACTTTTATATATATAAGCCAGTCTTATATATTTAAAGCTTTCGGGATAAGATACTTAAGACTGGCTTATATATATATATAAATAGTTATATGGCTTATATATATATATAAAAGTTAAGTTTAGAAAAGGTTGGTATCAACCTTTTCTATCAAAATCTCTGTCTTGTGTCTAAGCTTGATTATTTATTAGATATCTGTTTAATATCTGATTGGCTTTCTCTGTTATAATTGCGCATGTGAGAAAGGCTAGCATACTTTCAATTTATTATAATTGTGTTAGTAAAAAATTAATTTTAAAACCATATTTACAATAATTTTATTAGAATTTCTTATGATGAAATGTTCTTTTCTTGATAATAAGTTCATTACAGGAAGTATCTTTTCTCCTGGTAAAAAACATTAATACACACTTTTGACATCAATAATCATGCATGCTCCAGTTCTTAACGTTGTAATATATAATCCAAACTGACAGTTCAAGTTAAATATGGTACATTTACTTTTATTCTATAAGACTTACACTAATATAATTAATATTTTTCTTATCTCCAAAACTTTAAATCTTTCAACAGGTACTGTTAGATAAATATCTAATTTTAAATATTCTTCATCAAGATAATTTTCCAAATTCTTTTAACTTTTTCATATTTACTGAGGTTTAATATCTTCTGATACAACCAATACTTCTCCCAATATTTTCAAATAACTTAAATTGTTTTTAATAAACTTTTGTATGACCTGCATACCTTAATGACTGACTTGTAATATTTTTTTTTTAAATATGATATAAGTCACATACTTGCAAATGATCTTATATTTTCTAGGAAAAATTCCAATTTTAAAATATTTCAGATATTTCTTCAGAAAGAAATATCTCCATGTTCTAAAATAATTGTTCGGTCATATTTAAAAGTTTTTTTTTTTTAAGTATTTTCCATTGTATTTTAAATAAATTTTCTTCATAAAATATATTACCTCATTTAGCTTTATATCTTTTAATGAAATTTTTTTTTATATATATATTTTTCCCGTGACGTTCTTTTTATGAAATTTAGTCGTAAATCAATATGACTTATCAACATAGGCAAAATTATATACTTCATACGATAATATTTAAATACTTCCATTAAATTTTTTATATTTAGTGATGACTTCTTCATGATTAAGTTGATGACAAATTGAATGAAAACAAATCAGCTAAGCAAGAAATTATTTAATTTTTTAGCCCTCTTCCTCCATATCACGATCTTGTAATAATAAACTGCTGTATTTTTTTAAAAATTGAAGCTAAATAAAATGGATTATTACACTACTAAATACTTTACTGGAATTGTAGAAATACTACGATGTTATAATAGTATGTTGGTAGAATGAGATAACAGCTCAATAATCTAAACAGCACTTAAATACTCCAGCTGATTCCAATTTTGATTGGTCCTTTAAATAATCCTGGCCTCAAATTATCCGGGACCACGAACATTGGTTTAAAGTTAAAGTTAATAATAATTTACTAAATATTTATTTTTATTATATTATTCAATTCTTACTTAATTTTCACATTTTATTTTCACTTACTAAAGACTCTAAAATAATTTTTAAAAATCACATTTCAATATTTATTATCATTTCTACTTTTATTTTGAACTTAACGTATTTATTTTCAACAAAAAGCATAAATCTGATTTTATTTATTATATTTACTTTTAAAATCCAATTTAACATTTATAACAGATAATATTATTCTATTTTCGAACACAAGTGTGCATCATGTGATTTACAAAACTAAATAAGGCGCTAATAATTTAAAGACTAAAATAATAATTTAATTTATAAAATGTTACATAATCACTATTATAGCACAATTTTAAAATAATTATTTTAATATTATAAAACCAAAAAATTACACTTTTCTTCCACATTATTATTTTTTAATCAAATGATTTTAAAAATATATCCATTAAATACAATTATTATTAGTAAATCTATTTGTTTAACTTTAAAGCATTACTTTTAAAATTTACTCTAATTATTATTTATAAGACTTATTAAATCAGTATTTATTATGGCCAGTTCTCCCAACCATACAATCTTATAATGATTTTTAGTTAACTGTTTTCTTACAAATACCAACCTAACATTAAACATCAATTATTTTACTTGCCTTTACTAAATTATTCAAAGAATATTAACACACAACATACATCATCTCCTACCCAACTTCAAAATTTAAAATTTTTCAGTAAATTATTAGAAATAATCCATTCTAACCTAAACAAAAGGGTACAATATATTATAACGATCCAAATGTAACGACATATTTATATATCGTTACAATATATATAAAAAAATATAACTAGAAATATATATATATATGTCTTTTGGGATAGTTTATTTACATTATGTAAATCATTGGAAGCTTTAGTTACTTCTGTTCAGTGTTATATACATTATATTTAATGTTTTCATGGTTAGTTTTTCATTAATCCATGTATTATTTTTGATTACTTTCCAATGTTTTGACAAAGTATTATCTGTCATTTTCAAGGTTAAGTTTTTAAATAAATATTTTATTATTGCACATATTTTGAATGCTCAATTTCTTTTTTTTAATTCACCCTGAATCTTATTACTATTTGAGATCTAAATTTTTTAAAAAAAAAATTAATATTGATAATAATCGATGCTACTTCATTGAAACATTGGGAAGTTATTAAAATAATACATGATGTAACCACAAAACTACTTTATATATATATATACATATATATATATATAACGAAACTTAAATATATTCCAAACAATGGTAAACAATTTATAATACGATATAAATAAAAACTCATAAAGAAATATTTTCGATTATATTCATAATCATTTTCAACTCAACTTTCAAAATGGAATCATCTATTACCAACCGGAAACACATGTTGATTTAAATATCCCACAATTCATTAATCCTAACATTTGCTGACTGTCTGTTTATTATCGTATTTTTATTAGTAGGTATAAAAATACGATAATAAACAGACAGTCAGAAAATGTTAGGATTAATGATTGTTGGATATTTAAATTGACATGTGTTTCCGGTTGGTAATAGATGATTCCATTTTGAAAGTTGAGTTGAAAATGATTATGAATATAGTCGAAAATATTTCTTTATGAGTTTTTATTGAGTTTTTATTTATATTGTATTATAAATTGTTTACCGTTGTTTGGAATATATTTAAGTTTCGTTAGTGAATTATTGATATTAGTGGACATTTATTTTGTTTTATATATATATATAGTTTAGTGTCTTAATATTGTACAAGTGCTTAAAAATTTCCAGTATATTGTAGTCATTCTAGCAAATAAATACACATCTAGCTTTGAGTAAACTACACAAAAAAATTAAATAAAATTAATTAAACTCTTTCTAATTAATAGTTGATATAATTACTATTTATTTTTTTAGTACTTCTTATGACTTAAGGAAAAATATATTAGAGGGGACTATTGAGTAGTATGTTATTTAAATTTATTATTTTGATTTTTACACATACCCTCACAAACAAATAAACACACACACATAAATGAGAAAAAATAACCTAATGGAATAAAAATAGTACATCAGTTTATCATTTTTCGCAATCAGTGTTAGAATTCATATGATATAAATGTAAACATTTTTACAGATTCTATTCAGGATTAGTAATGTATTGGTGTCCAAATTTAGCCAACCTATTTAATCCACCAACAATGGGTGATATACAGTTATCTTGCTAAGAATGCACAGTGGAAAGTGATTTAAAACCTAACCATCTAAAACAGGAAAACCTAGTAAGCAATTTTTTTCTTTTTGTTTCTATACATGCATTGGTTTATATTTTCAAAGAATTATATAAGGATGTACCTTGATAATAGTTTATTTATATCTGTAGTCCATGAAAATTTTCGATTTAATATATATATATTGAAATAGGAATTTTCCATGTAACAGACAATAAACAATTAAAACTCGTAATGTAAGCAGTTATTAATAAAAAAATAAACTTTAATATAAAATATATATATATGAAAAGAAAGTTAAATTAATAAACTTTAATATAAAATATATATATATGAAAAGAAAGTTACTGTTAACACTAACTGAAATAATTATAGAAAATATACAAACCATTATACAATTACAAATATCCAGTAATGCCCTCTGTTTTAAAGATCTATATTTCAATAATAGCAAACCTTAAAATGATACCACTTTAAGGTTGTATGCTAAACGATGTTAAATATTGAAATATAGACCTACTCAAACACAGAGTATGAAATAAAAAATTAAAAAATTTCATGCTCTGTGTTTGAGTAGGTCTATATTTCAATATTTAACATCGTTTAGCATACAACCTTAAAGTGGTATCATTTTAAGGTTTGCTATTATTGAAATATAGATCTTTAAAACAGAGGGCGTTACTGGATATTTGTAATTGTATAATGGTTTGTATATTTTCTATAATTATTTCAGTTAGTGTTAACAGTAACTTTCTTTTCATTTATAGTTTGGGAGGAGTTTAAAGATTAAAATCTAATGTTTAGTTTGTCTTTAATAACTTTGTAAACTTATTAGTTTATTAGCAAAATTTAAGATCGTTTGCTTATTTAAAAAATTTCATGCTCTGTGTTTGAGTAGGTCTATATTTCAATATTTAACATCGTTTAGCATTCAACCTTAAAGTGGTATCATTTTAAGGTTTGCTATTATTGAAATATAGATCTTTAAAACAGAGGGCGTTACTGGATATTTGTAATTGTGTAATGGTTTGTATATATATATTGTGATCTCTTATGATCATCAACTAATCTAGACTCATGTTTGGCACTATAATCCACCTTTAAGACCTGCCCTTTGAATGCTGGAATCTGGCTGCACATTTTTATGTCACCAAATCTGCCCTTTGTATCCTATCATACCCTCATTATCAAGAATATAAGCATAAAGAAACAAAAAGGTTAAACTAACGAAATGATTCCTGTATTGAATAAAACTAGCATGAAACTATAGATCTACAGAAGATCACAGGAGATTAATAAGGATAATACCTTCTGGTCAAACCAGCTTTAAAATCCACACAAACAAAATGTGATGAGCTAAATTTGATATTCAGCAAACCAATAAATAACTAATAATTATATCTCTGGAATGATTATGAAATTAAACTTATAAATGAAATGATAAGTAAATTATGATGTAGATGATTAAATGGATGCTGAAAAAAAGTAATAGTTAAATAGTAGAATGAAATAAGTCTAAAAATGAAGAGAAAAGAACGAAGATGTATGAGAATAATGAATGATTAAGGTAATGATAGAAGAAGAGTTAATGAATAGTTAAAATGATAAAAAATAACAGTTAATGTATGATTTATTAATTATGATAATTAATTAATGTCAAATTAGAATTAATAAATAAAGGAACGTGAACAATGTTGATGATGGAGACTAAAATCTTAGAGTATAAACTAATATTGTATTAAATGGTGAGAAAATAAGCTAAATAAAATTAGGGATTCCAAGCTTGACACAACCAGAATATTTATCATGAAGTTAAAATAAGCTATACTTTTTACAACAAAAGAAGTAATTTATACCTTAAGGTTTGGTTGACTTTCATAAAACAATGAAAGTAATCTATTTTAAATCCAACTATAATAAATAATTAGCTATCAAATTTACTACAAATTCAAATTTTACCTTGAAACTTAACAAATAATTCTTCTCAGGGTTCAAACACTCAAAAATCATTATACAAAATATACTAGGGTCAGTGAGAGGGATTTTACCACTACCTGAAAATAATGCACAAGACAGCTCTTAATATAAACTCAAATTAACAACTACATTTAGAAAAAACACACTTTTCTTTATGTTTTCTGTAATATCCTATAAATATAATTTGTCCAAACTTCAAACACTTTTTAGCAAAACTCTTTAGTTGTACATACACAGATACATACGTTTCGACTGACCTGCAGTTTTCTTCAGAGCAAGTCTATTTTTTTTCATTTGGAAGATCAAAATAGACTTGCTCTGTAGAAGACTGCAGGTCAGTCAAAATGTAGATAACTGTGTATGTACAAATAAAGAGTTTTGCTAAAAAGTGTTTGAAGTTTGGACAAATTATATTTATATATTTAGCAGTTCCACAAAAACTTATAAACTCAATAAATATTATAAACTTTAATATTTAAGAAATAGGAATAACTTTTTAATAAATAAACACAATAACTTACCAAATTCCTTTTCTCAAATAATTATAAACCATGTGATCAAGATCAGTGAATGATAGCTCTGTGGGTTCAACTAAACCGATTAAATCAATATTATGTTTCTTTTTTAATATATTACTTAAAATAATATGTACTCTAACTTATTAACATTTTGATTATTGTGTGATGATGCATTAGATGTACTCCTAAATGATTGGGCTTAACTACAATTATTTTGGTATCTTAACCAATAGTGAAATGTACTATATTGGTCGATGATGATTTCAATATGTAATCTTCTGATATGTCGATAGCAATAACAATAATAGGGTGTATGGTGATCAGCAATAAGACCACTGACAACTAAATAAATTTTTAACACAACAAGATTTATTTATAATATTTACAAATTTTAATTCAGAGACATTGTCTGAAATAAAACCAATACATCAAATTAAACTCCAGGATGACAAACACTTGGTATTACATTGACTACATACTCATCAAATGAGACAACCAGCTTATACAATGAAATTCAAAATATCACCTATTACTGTTTAGACTGTCTTAAAGAATGAAATAATAAAACCTTATTTAAGCTGAACTTGCACTTAAATTACAAAAACAACAGTGTATTGAGAATTTTAGGGTATGCACAAATTTTAAATTTAGAATTCAAAAGTTATAAACCAGTGCATTATACCAAAGCCATTTCTTTTATCAGAATGTAATAAGGGCAATTATCACATTCTGCACAATTAATAATTGATTAAAATTTGAGATGAATATGTTTAGTGTATTAAGGTAAGAACAGACATCAACAATCAAATACACACATGTCACTAAAACATTGCCTATGTCCACAACCTAATCATTGAATAGTTAACTGATCTTACCAATCCAATGGCAAATCACTACTTAATGAAGATAAATCCACACTGCCCACATGCACCTCTTGTTCTTACATCTATAAGTTCTACAATCACAAGTAGGTTTTGAGTTTGGTTTGTCTATAAAATGATTGAAGATCCTACAACATCATAAAACACTATTATAATTAGGCGAACACTATAGCTAGATCAGTGTTCCTTAATCTAACATCATCTTATCATTGCTATTGAATTTTGAATTACTATACTTCACCATACACGGTGGAAAACTCTCTAACCTCATGAGGGATTAAATAATAAAAAGGGAGACTCTACAAAACAACATGATAGTTGTATAATAATATGGGTAATTCTAATACCTCTCTATAGGTATACACATGTGAGTTTATTCTCATCACAGGAAAATAGAATGCAAACCATGGATATTCTTTCTTTTATGATTAATTATGCTAAGCATTCATAATTACTACTCAGCCTCTACCATACTATCCTCTCATACAATCAGCAATGTGTGATTATCCATCAGCCCATGCTCAATATTAATATTAATCTATTTGATGCCATTCTACATGGCACATCCTATCAGCTAAAAGCTATCACAAACCCTTCTTAATACTATAGCAAGGTAAAACAACACCAACAATAAAAGTGGAAATATAAATATTCCATTTCACAATGCAGAAACTATGAATGTATTAATAGACAAACCAAAATATATGTCAAATAAATCATTAATTATTTTAAAATAATCAATTATGTTTTTGTTATAGCAAGTACCCTGCATGTAAACAATAAAGATCGACCTGCATTTATATTCAAAGTGGGAATGTTCATTTCTATGCAAAATTAAGAAATGAAAAAGGTTTAGATCAATTTTTCTTTTATATAAGAAAATAATTGGGTCCTTATAGTATATCTTTGACAAAAATGTCTGTATGTGCACCCTTTGATAAAATACACTAAACTCAGTTTTAAAATGCAAGAGATAAATATTTCTCTCTCTCTCTCTCCAGATCAATGGCATTTAATATTATGTTTTTCCTTACTTGGGAAGACAGCAATAATATGTGTAATAATACATGTATGTAGCTTTATACATCTTTACATCCCTTTTACTAAACACATTCTATACCATATATTTTATATTACACTAAATATATATAAAACCAATTCCCAAATAACACATGAAGTAAGTATTACAAACTAACATAGCAATAAAAAAAATAAATGAACATTTTCTTCCATTAGATTTTATCCTATTAATAAAAGTTCATTTCATTATTGTAAGCTAAAATGATAAGAACTGATATTATGATGAGTAAACATTCCCAAATAACACATATATATTTTTTTATTATCCTGTTCGACACTAATATAACAAGGCAATATTCAAATGTTTTCAAGTGTATCACAATTAAAATCGGTTTATCCACATTTTAATCCAGATAATTTTCCTTGAAAATGATTTTAAAGTTTCATTACAATTAATATATTCAACTTTTTTTTTAAAAAAAAAAATATTTATTTATTCTATTCTTTTCTCTGCGGCAATATATGTAACAATCTGGGCATTTTTAAACCATTTTTAAAATCTTATTTATATGCGTTGCACAGTTAAAATTTTAAAAGTAAATATTTATTTAATTACATTTCCATTGGTAAAATAATAACTGTTTAGTAATACTAAGAATAATTTATCCAATTATAAATACAATATTCTTAGCATTTTAATTAATCTGTAATCTTTTATTTCTATCATTACATAAGTTTGGCGCTAAAGAAAAATTAGCAGATGAGTTTTTATTTCCTAAGAAAGAACTGAGAATAAAATCACTTGCAATTATCTTTTAACTTTATTAAAATTATATGATATAAAAATGTCTTTTGAGTTTGTTTATAATATCTTCTGAAACCTTTCTTCAAAATCATTTTAAAATTATTTTCTTGAAACTACAATTTACAAACAAATGTGTTTTCTGGTTTATGCTTAAGTGTGGCATGAAAAACAAACATTTTTCATCAGCTCTTCCTTTTAAATGTAAACAATTTGTGCATCATTTTTAAATCTGAGATTTTAAAATTATAAATGAAATAAAAGCAAAAGCTTATTTTTTCTTGAATTGTTCTGTATCTGAAGTAATCTTTATTTAGATAAGGACTTTTCCACATGGCTTTCATTTCTATTTTCCAGTATAACTTTCAGGAACCATCCAATCGATGGAAAAGTAGTGTTAAAATTATAGCAAGGCTTTTAGATTTTTATTCAATGTTTTTTAAATAGCAATATATTATAATCCCATTCAAATAGATTCTAAATTTTTCTGATTTTGCAGCCTTTTCTTTGTTATTTTATAAGAGTAGAGTTCAAGTCTATTGATTCTAATTTTCTTTTTCTTAATCACCCCCCCCCCTACAACTTTGTTTTAACATATATAGTTTTTATTACAAAGCATTGTGGTAACAAATTGACCAATAACCTTAGTGTGAATATATTAATATTACACCACCTACCTTCCTTTTTAGTAACTACCCATAATATCAAAGACTATTTTCAATTCACTACAAAAAAATATGCTTACGGATTAATTATAATGATTAATTTTACAAGATTTACAAATTTAATTAATTAATTTATTTATTTCAATTGCTATTCAACAATAATAAAAATATATTTATTTCTCAATTAATAACAATACTTTTAAATTGTTATTTTATCCCTAGTTTCAAACCTACACTGGGTTTGAAATCTCATTTTCATTCAAGCAGATTTCCTAATGCATCCAGAACAGTCTTTATTGAAAGCCACTTGTTAAGATTTTAATGCTAAATATATTATTATAATTTAAAATTTTGGATTATTTAATACAGGAACCTAAATAAAAGGTCACAATATATATATATATATATATATATATATATATATATATATATATATATATATATATATATATATGGAGAGAGAGAGAGAGAGAGAGAGAGAGAGAGAGAGAGAGAGACCCATTTTTCGAGAGGGAATAAGAACAGAAGAAAGAAAAAGAGTAATGCAGAGATAAGCACATAAACAAATAGAAATTTATAATAAAAATTTGTGATAAGAATTGTATTTCACATGTTAAGTTTCATTTTATTCCAGCCAATGTAACCACTTAAATATATTATTTTACAAATTAAAGCTTTTTTATAATCACTTAACACAACAGATATATACATATATGTATGAAAAGTTTATATTGTGCAAAGCTTGTTGAGCATTTGTATCAATATGTCAAAAAGTTAGTAATATGTTTGATTCTTTATTGACAGAAAATAGTCAAATTATAAAAATCTTTAAAAAAGATTCAAGCATTTGACAACTACTAAATTGAAAATAGACATTTTATATAAATATATTAGGAACCTTATGATGTGTTGATGGACAAAACTGTGAAGATATGTCTTCAATTTCCAATTTATATTTGAGTCAACTATTTGAGTAATTTATTAGATAATATATTAATCATAAAATTTTCAAACAACTCTGCAGTTTTTGATAGAGTAATCAAACTTTAAAAAGATATTCAAACAGTTTATAAAATCACAATTTATATAGTTATTAAACTTTTTTAGTTAATCAAAATAACTTTATTTTTTAAATATATACTCCACTGACTTATTTGTAATATAGTGAGGAAGTGGAACACAATATCAAAAAATAATTGAAGTTTGCCCTACTTGTTTTATTAAACTGTAAAATGATTATGCCACCTACTAACTAAAAGAGAACTTTATTACAGATGATATTAAAACAATAAGTAATTATTTTTACTTCCTAAATCATAAGTAAGAAATTAAAGTCAACACCTTACCCATAATTCTTTTTCAAGAAGAGGATATCATAAAGTACAGTAGAAATAAGACACACTTGCAACTAAAAATAATTAGACTCGATGATCAATTAGGATTAGATATTTAGCTAGTTTGATTATGAGCTGGCAAACTGTGAAATTTCTAATTCTGTTCTGACTTAAACACCGTGCATGGGTATGGTACAATAATATACTATATATAAAAATGTATTTTATTTAACTTATTAGTAAATAATCAAAATTTCAAACTGAGAAAGTGCAGAATTTTATTATCAATTGTCAATCATATGTAAAATGGATAACAGAATAAACTATTTCTATAAAACCTCTTTTTCTCTTTATTTCAGATATTCATAACAATAATTTACTATTATGTAATATTTTATCTTATTTAATACTTTATGCAGTTTATCATATTAATGGCATGATTCACCTCAAAGATAAAAGTATCTGGTGTTTAAGTGTTCCATGATCTTCCAAAAAATAATTATTTAATTATATATTGATTTTATTTAATGCTTTCTTCTACAACATTTTTTTATATTTCTCAGATAATCACACACTTGATATAAAATTAATCAAGTTAATACTTTCAAGCAGTTCTATTAAGTTAAAAATCCAGTATGTGAAATGTTTGAAAATAAAGTTTGACATTAACATTTAGAGAGACTTTATGAACTAAATATTGGAAAATGACAGGGTTTTCTAAGAGTTACACCTCAAGGCCAAAAATATATATGGAGTTTTAAAATCACAGCCTGTAAAATCAATTGTACATCAAAGCAATTTTGGAATAACCAAGAAAATTGCTTAAAAATTAGAAGTAGGATGGAGTAATAAATGTCAGAAATAAAAATTTAATTTTTTTAATAAAAGTCATCTTTAATTCACTTTTCATAATTTCATATTTTTATTTTTATTAATTCAACTTATTTTTCACATTATTCTGTGAATCCAAGTTTCAGAAGTTTAAAAACTTTTATTTCTTTGCAAACTTTCTTCTATAGTCAAGAACAATGAAATTAATAATCTTTTGTTCAATAATGGAATTTTAGTATTAAATATTTGTTGGATTATTTCCATCATCTACTATTAATAACTGAATATTTTTAGAAAAAATGTGAACTTTATTTACACCTTCTAAAAACATTCAACTATTAGTAACCACACACGGGTTAGTATTTAACACAATGTATTGAGTGATATTATTTTCATCTCTTTATTCAGGTGTTTCTGGCCTGACCAGTAATAGTACTAACATGGAAATTGAATATGGACTTTTAAATTCTTAAATATTAAATTTTAAGTAGACATTCTAATCAACTGAACTAAATCTATAGAGTCAAGCATTGGTGGTCAAAAGGTCAGCACAGCTGCTTTACAAGCAGTTGTCCCAGATTAGCATGTTCGTTTCCTGGCCGATGCTATGACACATGAAAAAAAAATTAAATCTATAGGTTAGAGCATCACCTTAAAATTTAATATTCAAAAATTTAAAGGTTTGTGTCTGATTCGTGTACTCTTACTGCCACTGGTCAAGCCAATAATATCTGAAGAGAGGAAACTAATACCATTCGAAACATTGTGTTAAATATTAACATGTATGCTACTACTAATAGGTTGAGTGTATTTAGAAAATTTAAATAAAGTTTAATTTTTTTCTAAAGACATTCAGTTCTTAATATTAAATGATGACAATAGCCCAAAAAATAATTAAACCTTTTCCCAATTTTAACTTTACTAAAAAAAATTTAATCATTACTATTTTTATTTTTATTTTTCATTATCGTTTAATCACTTTTCTAAATATTTTAAAAATATTAATTTACTTTAATTTTATTATTTTATTGATTTACACAGCCCAAGTTTTAAAGTTCTTATGTTTATTCTCACCCAAAAATTGTTAAAAATTTAATTAATTCTATTTGCTTTGTAAAAGTAATGTAGACTTTATATGCAAATATTATTATGAGGGAATTTATTATATTAAGCTAGTAATTCATTAATATTGTTTTCTAACAACATTATTTTATCATGTATTTAAAAAAAATATTAAATAAAAAAAATTCCTTTATTTACATTTCTACTTACACACACACACACACATACACACACACATATATATATATATATCCATTTAAAATATGTAATACACACATATATATATATATATATATATATAAATTACATATATTTAATTTTGTAGTAACTATATATATATATATATATGAAAACATTTCTATGTATATTATCAACGTTTTCTTTTCAGTTTTTTTTCTAAAAATTTTCATAGGGCAAGTTTATTCTTAAATCACATTATTCTTTTTCATCATATCAACTTTTTGTAGGATATTTATTTTACTTTATCTTTTGATGCTTTGATAGAATTATCAAATACAAGTAAATGACCATTCTTAAAGCATTTTTTAAAAAGTGATTATACTAATGGATACTTTCATTTATATGCAGTCTAATATACATCTTCATTTCTTATCATTTACCTAACTCATTCTATTTTAGAAAAGCCTATATTTTTCCACAATCTATTTCATCCATTCTTTTTTTGTCTAGAATTCATGTTTCAAATTAAAAGGTAATAGCATTTTTATGGCCGTTTTGTAATTAAAAAAAAAACTATTATTTTTGACTTTTTATTTACAGTTTTTACAAGTATAAAGCTAACATCTTCAGTCTTCTTTTTTCAGTGCTTTTATGTATTTATCTGCTTTATTTTATCCATCATTTGTAAGTGTAACTATATTTTAAATTCAACTGGTTCTGAATGATCAACTTCTTATATATGTACATTATATAAACGTTACTGATTATCAAACATTCTGATTTTTTGAAGTTAATATTTATTTAGTTTCAAATATTCTGCCACATACTTTGTAATTTTTTCTATAAGTGCACTTATCACATGTTCCTCTAATGTAGTTAATACATCATTTCTTACATTAAATTCATATATTACTTTGTATACTTTTATAATTTCATACTCTCTACAGACATTTACTAAAAAATGCATGAATAATGCTATATCTCTATGAATTGCTTTACCAAAATATTGACCATTGTGGAAATATATTGCAAGATTTGACAAATCTCAGTTTTATTGTAAACATTTTTCAATCATCTTTTTGTTTTTTCCAATGTTTTATAATAAAAATGACCTGCTAGTGAGAAAATTAATTATTCTTGGATAATTTTCTAACATCAAAAAACAACTATAAAAAAATCTCATTTAAATAAAATGAACTACTATTTTCTGGCATTTAAGTGATAAATTCTGTTTCACTTTATAGAGAGCCAAGCATAAATGAATTTGAGTATGCATATAAATGAGGCATTCACAAAAGTTAAACAGTTTTAAAATTTCACCAATATTGTTTTAAGCAGATTTTTTAATAAATCAATAGCAATGTAAACCTAGGTATAGAAATAACTTTGGAACCATTTGTCAAGAAATTTTCAAGTAAAAAGAAAGTCAATATCCTACATTATTTTAAGTTTCATACTCACTTTGAGAGAAAGTTTTTGATTATCTTTTACATGGTCCAATTTTAAACAATGACACATTATGATGTGCTAACAAAATATGTGATGAATGGGGAATGATTGTTAAAAGTAAAACACCAATAAAATAGTGAAATAATAGACTCATAGATTTCTGTGGTGAAAAGATAAAAATAAGCCAATGGGTATAATATTTTTTAATATATAAAATCTTTCTCACCAGTATATAAAGATTCCTTATATTATAGAAATATTTTTATTGTGAGCATTATAAATATTTTTTTATGTTCAGTTAAAAACAAATAAATAGATATTCAATTATTTGAATAAATATTTTACTAAGAATCATAGGAATATTATCAGAAAAATAATGAGTTTTCAGGGAAAGTTCCAATACCTAAAACATTTGCAAAAAACCATTTTGGATTTAAACCTTAAGCACCAGGAACAGGACTTTAGTAGTCTAGTAAAAATGTTATTGCATAAGTTCTCAGTACACTATAAAATGTATATTAAAGTTACCAAATAAAAAAAAGTATTTTATTGCTACAAATGAAATAACACTACAAAGCAAAAAATAAAAACATTATTATTTTAAGATTGTAATAATATTGTAGTGAAAAAAAATAGACAAAACAATAACTACAATATTATTAGTCTTTCAGTAATCCATTTGGAAATTCCAAAAAAAAAACAAAATAAAAATTAGACATATCTTTAAAAAATATTTATCTTATTCGACATATGTAGACATTGTTAGTAGTCTTACTTGAACACATGATACAATTGCATATGCACATATTTATATCTGTTAAGTGCATGAAACAATATTAATGTGGCAGTTAAATTGCTTTCAATGTATAACTAACTCTAATATTTTGTTATGATGTGAAAATGTCAAACATATATTTGGTACAATAAATATTGGTAAAATTTTATAGCTTCTAATCACATGTTCCAACCCAATATTGCAGAGATCACGTACACTGAGTGAAATGACACCAAGTGCAAAGTAAATGAAGCATGTTTCATTACAAATGATCCTAATGCCAACAACAGAAGAGATGTCTGCTTTTCAATTTCTAAAAAATGGGCTGGTTAAATAATTTATATACATTTGCACAATTTATTGTATATAATAACACAGCAAAGGTACATCCACTTTTCTTTTAAAATATATATGTTCTACAATAATATCAACAAATAAAAAATCCTTCTCCTTTTTCTTTTCAAAAACTTTATTTTTTTATCTCAATACTGAACATATATATACATTTATATACAAAACTCCAACATTTCAACTGTTTTTATCTCATACAGTCATTTTCAAGGATCTGCAACAACAATATTAAATACACATCAATAAATAAACTTCAATTACATAAAAACTTCCTCTTACATTAACATAAACAGTAACAAACATATTAAACATATATAAATATATTTTACTTACATTTCTCCACCACTGCTATATTTTATTATTTTTTCTTTTACATTATTTAGTTACTAATCTGTCTTAAAATCATCCAAGAAACTTTCTATACAAATTTAAATACCAACTCTAATTTCCAAAAAACCTCCGCCTTTTTTTTTATTTTTTATCTAAAACCCATCATAAAACTACATTCCTAAACTGTATCTTTAAATGAATATAAAACAAATATAAACATTTTTTCCCCTCTCTCTCTCTCTCTTTTATAAAAAAAAACTTTTAACAATTTACCTAAACCCATTTAAAGATATAGTTTAGGAATGTAGTTTTATGATGGGTTTTAGATAAAAAATAAAAAAAAGGGGGAGTTTTTTTTGGAAATTAGAGTTGGTATTTAAATTTGTATAGAAAGTTTCTTGGATAATTTTAAGACAGATTAGTAACTAAATAATGTAAAAGAAAGAATAATAAAATATAGCAGTGGGAGAGAAATGTAAGTAAAATATATTTACATATGTTTAATATGTTTGTTACTGTTTATGTTAATGTAAGAGGAAGTTTTTATGTAATTGAAGTTTATTTATTGATGTGTATTTAATATTGTTGTTGCAGATCGTTGAAAATGACTGTATGAGATAAAAACAGTTGAAACATTGGAGTTTTGTATATAAATGTATATATATGTTCAGTATTGAGATAAAAAAAATAAAGTTTTTGAAAAGAAAAAGGAGAAGGATTTTTATTTGTTGACATAATTTATTGCTAATAAAAAAACCATTAGTAGCACAAGCTATGAATATGGGATCAAGTAAGGCCAAAAAGTGCTAAGCTTGAAATTTTTTCAAAATATATAGCTTCACTGATGTGCAATTAGAGCGCAGCATACAAATTAAACTCTCAATGAATATTATTTTACATTAATATTTAGAATAGTAGAGTATGGAAATGTCATATATATATATATATTGTGCCAAGGCCAATTTGGCACATGTATATAAAATAATTTTGTCTAAAAAAATTATTAAAATAAAAAAAAAAAATCTTTCATAAAAAAGTTTGAAATAAAAGATTAAAAGTGGGAAGGGGGTTTTCTTAAAGTCAAACTAAAAGTGTTATAAAAGAAAGTAAAAATAAGTAATTTAAAATTTAAAAAAAAAATATAAATCTCTTTTCATTCAAGCTTATTAAATAAATTATATATGTGCTTGCGAGTGTAAATAAATGTATGCGTGTTAGAATAATATTAAAAAAAATGTATATAAATGAAAGTTAAAAAAGAAATTATATTTGAAAAACACAGTGATGGCTATTAAGTTAAATAAAGATTTAAAAAAACCACACCAGTGGTGGACTACTAATTAAAGATATAAAAACAATACGTTTATAAAAGCTACTACTAATTAAACATTAATCAAAAACACAGTGTCATAGGATTAATTAACAATAGAATTCGACAACAGATATTTTCTGGAGGATATTACACGGACAACATGTCGCAGGTATAAATAGACTTTATTTTTTTTATCAGACAATTAATTGAGTCAGTTTTTTCAGTCTAGTTTGCAGTGACAGTCTTGTTTCCGTTCAGATAACAGTGCAGTTTCTATTATGTATCCAGAAACAAAAATGCATTGTTGAACAGCTTTTGGAAATATACGCTCGTGCTTCAGCCTTTTAGTCCAACAAGATCATCAAAACTAATCCTCCGTCAAACATTCAACTGTCTTCAAGAATAAAACCAATGGATTCACATAAAATCTCTTCAAGAAACTTCCCAATCTAACCAGCTAGATATAATCCATCAGAAGCAACAGAAGCAGCCAACAACAAGGAATATCCATGTTCCAAAAATCCTAGGTAAACATTTATTTATAATCATTTATACATAGTAGACACTGCTGTAATTTGTTAATCCTACCGAGTGAAGTAATTTGAACTCATAAGTTTTAGTACCCATAACGGACTTGTCAGGGATCATTCCTCTTTCCAAAGCATAAGTCGAAAATGGACAGTTGGAAATTCCTGCCATTTCGCAGTGACCCTTTCTTTTTCCAAGTGCGATCAAGAGAATCGGCAAATGAAGTTTTGATTTTATACATGTGTAAGTCGGTGTAAGTCAGTGAATCTGCTTCCACATCAGTTCCAAAAGATCCCTGTGCCACAAAATTAGTTTGTCCTGGTGGTCATTATCCATGATTTATATCATTGTGAGCAATGTATTTGGCATAGATTGAAGGAAAGGATAGTCAAAACAGATTGCCCTTTGTATGTTAAGTAAAAGATATTAAAAAGCTAACTTAGAAAAATAATAAATTAATAAATCTTTAGAGTCAAGAATTAAAATTGCAAGAGATAAAATGGTCAAAAATGATGCATTTTACTCTAAAATGGAGGGGGGTGTAATGTGCCAAGGCCAATTTGGCATATGTATATAAAATAATTTTTGTCTAAAAAAATTATTAAAATAAAAAAAAAATCTTTCGTAAGAGTTTGAAATAAAAGATTAAAAGTGGGAAGGGTTTTTTTTTAAAGTCAAACTAAAAATGTTATAAAAGAAAGTAAAGTTTTCTAAATTAGTATTCGTAAAAATAAGTAATTTAAAATTTAAAAAAAAAATATAAATCTCTTTTCATTCAAGCTTATTAAATAAATTATATATGTGCGTGCGAGTGTAAATAAATGTATGCATGTTAGAATAATATTAAAAAAATGTATATAAATGAAAGTTAAAAAAGAAATTATATTTGGAAAACACAGTGATGGCTATTAAGTTAAATAAAGATTTAAAAAAACCACACCAGTGGTGGACTACTAATTAAAGATATAAAAACAATATGTTTATAAAAGCTACTACAAATTAAACATTAGTCAAAAACACGTTGTCATAGGATTAATTACCAATGGAATTTGACAACAGATATTTGCCGGAGGATATTACATGGACAACATGTCACAGGTATAAATAGACTTTTTTCTTATCAGACAATTAATTGAGTCAGTTTTTTCAGTTTAGTTTGCAGTGACAGTCTTGTTTCCATTCAGATAACAGTGCAGTTTCTATTATGTATCCAGAAACAAAAATGCATTGTTGAGCAGCTTTTGGAAATATATGCTTGTGCTTCAGCCTTTTAGTCCAACAAGATCATCAAAACCTGCCTGTGAAATAATGTCTGAATAACAACTCAGAAATCCTCCGTCAAACATTCAACTGTTTTCAAGAATAAAACCAATGGATTCACATAAAATCTCTTCAAGAAACATCCCAATCTAACTGGTTAGATATAATCCATCAGAAGCAGCCAACAACAAGCAATATCCATGTTTCAAAAATCCTAGGTAAACATTTATTTATTATCATTTATACATAGTAGACACCGCTATAATTCATTAATCCTACCGAGTAAAGTAATTTGAACTCTTAAGCATGCATAAAATGAACTATTGATATGCGTGTGGGTGAATGTGAGATAATTTAACGATGTCACATATTATTTATGCCTTTCACCAGATATATGTTATAATGTGTTACTTTAAATATGTGTGTGTGTTAAATTAGATTTATAAAGATGTTTAAATTTAGTCAATTAATGTTGGGTAATAAATTATCTTTAAACTTAATTAATGGTAATTAAAATAAAATGTCTTCAAACTTAAACTTTATTTGTCACTCAATTTTTTTTACCAACCTTTTTATTAATTCTTTCCACCACTAATTATGTATAATTTTGTTATTGAATTAAAATTAGGCTGAGCTAGTTTTAGGGAATGTTTTGAGCGCTGGATTATGAGCCTACTGCCTGAATGCGTTAGTCATAAGACTAGCTGCCACCCCAGGGTTTACCCCGAAACAAATAAAGTATTTGGATAGTAGAAGTTTGAATCTAGCAGCCGAGATGGGCCATTGTTGATAGTTAAAGCTATCAATAAGATCACCCATTTTGCTCGAACATGCCGGTTCGTTCATGTAACATTTAAAAGATTATAAATGTATTACAAAGGAGTTTGAAACTGGCCAAAACTTATATACATGTATAAGTAAGTGGTTTCAGTGGTTCGACCCGGTACAATATATATATATGACTTTATATTACAATTGATTTTGGGATATTCCATGTAGTAAAATAGCTAAATAGCTGCCATCTCAGCAAAATAACTAGTACCTTCGTCAGAGTGAAGGTACTTGTTATTGTACAGAAATGTCAGTTATTTAGCTATTTTACTACATCGAACATCCCCAAAATAATAATAAGAAGTCATCATTTATCTGTGAAAATATTAGAATTAACACACACACACACACACACATATATATATATATACCTTTCAAATATAAATGATTGTTGTAAATAGGTGCTAAATTTTTAAACAATTGAGATAATAATATATATATAAATTAATTAGTAAATGAAATTTCTGTTATATAAATGAAGTTAAATCAACAGGCAAGGTGTAGTGATGAGCAAAAACCATTAAGACTGAATATTGTGGAAGGGAAGTACTCTCAAACATGTGCTACATAAGTAACTTGCATTCTCCTGTCAATAAATATTTTGAAACCAAACATAGTCCACCTATGTATAAAGCCTATTCTTTAAATAAACCAATATTTATTAACTGTGTCTAAATTAGGGATTGAAATTAGTATGACTCTGATTTTTAAATTGGCATATTACTTGCACGTGTTCAGTTTAAATATCACAGGGAAGAGAAAGTTTTTCATTTTTAAATACCTATGATACTGAATCTTATTAATTTGTACGTATGTAATAACTAGCAGTATAGCAATTTATATATATGCAATATTGAGGAAGCAAAGTACTCTTCACACATGCACTATAAATTTGACATATATTCTCCAATCAACAAATATCTTAAGGATACAAGTGTGCATCTATACTTAAAACCTATTCTTTAAATAAACCAACAGTTATTGTCCATGCCTAAACTAGGGCATCAACTTATTATGAATCTGATTTTTATTGACAAAAGGGTATGTACCAATTTTGTAGTTATGTGTCAAAAGTAGTTTGCATCACAAAGTAACTTCTTTAACGAGCGTTATAAGCATATAATTATTGATATATATATATATGGCTAATATTATTAATTATTACATACATAGAAACTAATAAAATTCAGGGTCAAAGGTATTTAAAAATAAAAAACTCATTCTTTCCTCTGATATAGAAACTGAATTTGTGCAAATAATATGCTGGTTTAAAAACCAGGCTCATAATAAGTTCAAACCCTAATTTAGATCCTGCCAACAAATGATGGTTTATTTAAAGAATAAGTTTTAAGCATAGATGGATTACCTATGTTTGTAAAACATATTGATGAGATAGTGTGTGTCAATTCTATAGTACATGTATAAAAAATAGTTTTCTTCCACAATATTATATACAAATAAATCACAATATTATTATTTATTATATATACTTATTACATCATAGATAAAGGTAAATATCTACGGTTACTACAATAAAAAAAGTTTACCATGACAAATACAAATTGAGATTCTTAGTATAGTTTGGTATTATTTAGATGTGGACTCTATCTGTCTGTCTGTCTGTCTGTCTATCTGTCTGTCTGTCTATCTATCTATCTATCTATCTATCTATCTATCTATCTATCTATCTATCTATCTATCTATCTATCTATCTATCTATCTATCTATCTATCTATCTCTATCTATCTATCTATCTATCTATCTATCTATCTATCTATCTATCTATCTATCTATCTATCTATCTATCTATCTATCTATCTATCTATCTATCTATCTATCTATCTATCTATCTATCTATCTATCTATCTATCTATCTATCTATCTATCTATCTATCTATCTATCTATCTATCTATCTATCTATCTATCTATCTATCTATCTATCTATCTATCTATCTATCTATCTATCTATCTATCTATCTATCTATCTATCTATCTATCTATCTATCTATCTATCTATCTATCTATCTATCTATCTATCTATCTATCTATCTATCTATCTATCTATCTATCTATCTATCTATCTATCTATCTATCTATCTATTCAAGTAGAATTTTAATTATATATTGGGTTAAATTAAATTTTGCATTTCTCAGTATGTATCAAATAGTATACAAGCTAATAAAGATAGACCGATCTTTTTCGTCTCATTGCAAAACGACTATAAACAAGTGATATGAGATTAGATTGTGGTTATTATTATGTTTTTAATAATTCTTGACAAATTTCTCCATTAGCAGGAATTATATGTATATGGGAAATAAAATTCCATGTATAAATTTTTTTTAAATACAGTAACCACTGAGATAACTTTTAAATGTTTTATAATATATTCACAAATAAACTAAAAAAGATTATTTTAAAAATTATTCGCATAAAAACATTGAAATGTTTTCAAACTGCTTATAATCTAGTAAAAAAAACAAACTAAAAAAAGTATTAATAGTGAACATGTTAAAATATATATATTTCTAATTACAACGTTAATGAAATTTGTTTTTGCTTTTAATAATATTTTTAAATTTATAAAAGATTAATTGATTTCAAATATATATATATATATTGAATAAGGGGGAGCGAGGAAACTTTTAAAAAATAGCATGTTCACTTTACTTCAATAATATTCTTTAAAACTTTTTGATATATAAAACTGGTTATAAAAACACATTCATTTCAATTTTTATAACATGGTTTTGTAAAGATAATCAGAGAACCATGTTTCGTATATGGAATAAATCTGTACATATGTGTGAAACTGAGTTAAACGCTAAGCATTCATGTCAGTGCATAGAGAGAAACCAAGTACAAACTAGTCATTATAAAGAATACATTATAATGTATAATATTTGAATTAGAAATGCTGATTCTAGTGAAACTGGAAAAAATGATATTTTTTGGAAAATGCACTTATTCATAGGTGCAATATTATATCTCTTAGGTCACCTAAAAATTTATTAGTTCAAGAAATAAGTATTATATATAGTGATGAAGTAGTAATTGTTTTTTCTCTATGCATTGATATGGGTTTGACTGTTAATTCATGTTTATGTTTATATGCAACGTATGTGGGGTTTGATTAAAAATATCTTATAAATATTTAAGTATGTATTTATACATATCTTTTTATAGTATATATATATATATATATATATACTATAAAAAGATATGTATAAATACATATATAAATATATATATATATATATATATATATATAATCTTGATAATACATACATATATTTTCGAACACACATGTGTGGTACATAAAGGATATATTATTAGTTTCTTGATTTATAAAATAGGGTATTTTTATTTGTATAAATATTAAATTGAAGCTTTATCAGCTATATAAGAATTTGAAGGCAGAATTTCCATAAGAGAACTTAAGAATGATTGCTGAATTAGAAGTGGCAAAGCATTGTAGTGATTTGATATTGATGATTTAATATATTTTTAAAGACATTTATATATACTTCTAAAAATATATGTTTACAGGTTCAAATAATACAAATGAATGACACTATTTTAAATATATTTCGTCAGATTTAGAGAATATTTGAATATTTTGATTTTTTAAATAACAATATAAGAAGAAATACTTCTTATAGTAGTCCATAAATCCTATACAATTGTTAAAATTGAACACAAATTTCCAGCTTGATAAAATTAAAATAATTCTTGATAATTTTAAAAGAGAAAAAAAAACTGCAGTTGTTATTTTTCATTGAAACCATAAAGTTCTGCCTTCTGATCTTAAAGATATTTTTATAGTTTTATTTCATTTTCAAAGAAAATGTCGAAATTAATTTCTAGTTGCTATGTTGATCTGTAATTTTAGATCATAAAGAATTGTCAATATATTTGTCTATTTATTTATTTTTTTCTGAAGTAATTGAAATTTTTCTTGAAAACAGACTATAAATCCCTGAACACAATATACTACCACATCTAATATATTAACAGATTTTTTATGATGTAAACAAAGGAAATTGAGGGATTATATACATGTCAATAATGAGAGATAACTTTATTTTTGATGAAGCTAGGAAATCATCAATTACTATTTGATCAAAAGGAGACTCAACAAGTTTCTTTAATAATCTATAATGGAACTTTTGTTTTGAGTTGAATTAGAAAAAAAAAAGAGATTCTATTTTACTTGTTGTGTTACATTATTTCAATCTTCTGCCAAATCTAAGAACTAGGTTCAAATTTGTTGAATAAAATTTAATTTTTTTTTTCAGATTTTACTTATGCTTAGAATTTTTATTTCAGGTAGTCATCTCATAGTTAATCCAGATGACCATTCATTATTAGTGATTTCTTAAAGTAATATTAGCCACGTGAATAATATTGAATTGTTTGTAAAAATAAAATATTCTATGGTAATATAATGCAGCCTTCCTAAATAAAGGAAATGTCATAGTATCATCAATATTGAGTTTTTTTCAAAGTAATCAATATTACATAAATAGTAAAAAAAAAGTGAGATTTTGAGAAACAATATAAGGGTGAGGGGGGGATAACTGATTTAAAAAGAGAAATATTGAAAGATAAAAATATTGAAAGTACCATTATAATATGATTCATTAAAAAAAAAAACATTTTAGATATTTAGATAATTGATGTTCATTTCTTAATTATGTTCTCATTATAAATAAGAAAAATCAATGAATTTAATATAAATTAGAATAGATCAAACACTATTTTAAATATATCATAGGATATTGGAAATGGTCAAAAGACCAATGTGCTATGTGTAAATATGGTGAAAGAATCGGAAATGAGAAGAAAGGCAAACTTAAAGATTAGGAGAAACAGTGCATCTTATGTAGAAAAATAATATGCAAATTATAAATTATTTGAATTTAAAAAAAAAAAGACATGTAAACAGTTAAATAAAGACTGTAATATGTAAGTTGAGACTATAATGTGTTTAAAAATAAATTAGCAAGTAAGATATAAGACATGTATAAAATTAGTAAGACAAAATCTAATAAAAAGATATAAATTTGCTATCCTTAATCTTTGAAAAAAAAAAGTTTTATTAAAAACTATTATATAGATATGAGAAACAGAAAAATAACAATAGCTATGTTTGCTAGAAAAAAAAAATTAAGAAAATAATTAAAACCTATTTATCTAAAACATTTAAACAGATTTTGAATATGATTCAGAGTTGATTAACAAATATAATAATAAAAAATGCAAAAAATAATAGCTAGTACAAAAAAAGTAGCAATTCTCTTGAGATAAGAATATGTATGAAGAAAAGGAGAATGAAAATATTTTTAAAAGTTCCATTAAAAAGAGTTTAATAATTAGATTTTGTAAAATGATTAATAATAATAATAATAATAATAATAATAATAATAATAATAATAATAATAATAATAATAATAATAATAATAATAAGTCTCGCAGCAAATGATGATTTTAATAATAATAATAATAATAATAATAATAATAATAATAATAATAATAATAATAATAATAATAATAATAATAATAATAATAATAATAATAATAATAATAATAATAATAATAATAATAATAATAATAATAATAATAATAATAATAGAAACAAACTTACAAAAGCTCGTGAATGTACTTCATTAAAGACAAACATAATTTAATTATTAGTTTAAAAATCTTATAATTTTGAAAATTATAATCGTTTTCCAGATTATAAGAAAAGACGCTGTTAACAAAGTAAGTTTTTTTATTATTAATTTGTCCTAAGAAAATCTAGTCATCTAGTTGAACTGGCATCTGCAGATAACAATTGCATTGTTAGTAAAAGAAATAACAATACAGATGTCAAATCAGTTGCAGAAGCCAGGAAGGAAAAAAAATCTTATGCAAATATTGCTGCTATGAAACCACAAAAAGCAATATTAGAAAATATTATACAGCAAGGGAACCAAAAAAAAATGGAGGGGCAAGGACAAATAGGCAGATTTAGGAGAGCCAATTCGTTAGACATTTTTGAACAAAGTTTAGAAAATGAAGACGAGACACCTAATCATTTAGCAGAACAAATTGATGATAATTGGACAGAAGAAGAAATTCAAGAAATCAACATCCGGTTTAATAACACAATACCAAACAAATTATATGAATCTTTTAATAAATGCTTTTCTAATAAATCATTAGTGCTTGCAATTACAGATAGAAATCTAATGTTATATAACATTCACAAAGAGTTATTGTATCAAAAACTAATAGAAGAAAACTTATGGGATTCAATATCAGAAATAGGTGAACAGTCAAACTCGCGATATATAACTATACAATTTTTCAATGAAAATCAAAAAATGAGATTTAAATCACATATAAAAACAATTGGTGGATATGTAATGATTGTTGTTGATGAAAATCTGCAAAATTATTGCTCAGGAATAATTAAAAATGCGTATTTTGGGTTTAGCAATCGTGATTTCAAAAGTATGGTCCAACCATTTGGGGATGCAATATACATTAAGCAAATCTTATGCAATGATACACCCACACTTATATACACCAACAGTTATCATTTTAAGATAAAGCTGTATTTGCATATTAAACCAGAAGAAATTCCAAGGAAAATTATGGATCAGGGAGCAGTATTATACTTAAACATTAAAGGGCTTAGACCACAATGCTTTGGCTGTGGAGAAAGAAGCCATTTGATTATAGACTGTCCAAAGAATGGAAATAACAAAGGATTTGAATGTATCAGAAGAAAGATTAGAAAAGAAAACAAGCTATAAACAAAGAGATATAAAACAAATACTGACATCGGATGTGGGAACTCAGGGAAGTGAAAAGGAAAAATATTCTATACAAACACATATGAATACGCATAAGCAAGAAAATGAAAATGCAAATGTAAATAATGATGATAGTAATATTCTTGAGATTCTAGATTCTTCATTAAGGTTGGAGGAAAACGTGTGCCTTAAGATAAATAATACAAAAGTAAAAGAAAAAAAGGAAATGATATACAAATGCATGTGGTTAAAGATTTAGAAAAAAGTATAGCCAAACACACATTGAAAAAAAATGTTGATGGGAAGCAATATTATGAAGAGAATATGAATTTGGATGAAGAACCGGAATTATCTAAAAAACAAAGAACTAGGAACAATACGAATACTGAGATTACTCAGACAATAATGCCAAATATGCAGCAAGTTATTCATGTTAATACTGAACAGAAGAGAAAACCAGGAAGACCCTCAAAAAACAGGAAAACAGGAAAAAAGCTAAAATTAGGAAAGCTTATGTTTGATAACACAGGAGAACGGTAACGAATGGACAGATATACTGATGTTGAAACTGAAAGTGAGTTTGAAGATGCACAAGATTTACAATTGATAGACAGCCTAAAATAAGGATAATTAAAGATAAAGTAAATTCAAATAAATTCAAAGTAAAAAGTAAGTCTTTATAAATGAAAATTAAAATTCCTTCTTTTAATTTACGGGGTTTGAATTCAATAGAAAAATATTTAAGTTAAAACAATGGATCAAGGAAACAAAACCTCATATAATGGGACTGCTTGAAACCAAAATTTCTGCAGGGTCACAAATTGATCCAGCTAAATTTCTAAATAGTGTGGGCTTTGTTGCATGTTCAAGAGACTCTACCTCTCCATCAGCCAGGACAGGTCTTTTGATAGCTTGAACATTGTAAATTGGAACATTTAAACATTATAAAGTAACTTAAAAGGATATGCATGTCAAATTAGCAACTTGGCCACAATTTTTTCACTTCTGTTATAAGTGATTGATTTGCTAATGGGGTTCAAATGATAATGGACAATCCAGGAAATTATATGTAAATCCAGATAATAATAATAATAATAATAATAATAATAATAATAATAATAATAGTAGTAGTAGTAGTAGTAGTAGTAGTAGTAGTAGTAGTAGTAGTAGTAGTAGTAGTAGTAGTAGTAGTAGTAGTAGTAGTAGTAGTAGTAGTAGTAGTAGTAGTAGTAGTAGTAGTAGTAGTAGTAGTAGTAGTAGTAGTAGTAGTAGTAGTAATTGTGAATTAGCAAAAAAAGCACTAGAAGAAAAAAAAAGTCAAAAGTTTTTAAAACAATATCTTGATATTGGAAGGAAAGTTATTGCTGCAATAAAAAAAAATGAAAATATTAAAACATGAGATGACATCATATATATATATATGTAAGATTCCTGCAAAAAATTATGTAGTAATAAATAAAAAAACTAAGTATTCGCTATATTTATTGCATCTTCTGAATTGACCACCATTTTAAATGAAGACAGTAGACAAGCAAAATGATTGAATTATAATATATATTTTAAAAAATAATAGTGAAAAAATAGAAAAACTCTTAGCAAAATTATATACCCAATGTCTAAATGATAAAGATACAAAATGATTGAAAGAATGGGGTAATAATATTGATATTTAAGAAATGGGATAAAGAAGATATTAGTAATTACAAACCTATAAGACTTTTTATCACTTCTTTACAAAATCTTATTAAGGTAATTACAATTTGTCATTAGAAAATTTTACATTCTAACCAATCAAAGAACAAGCTTGATGTAAAAATGATTTTAGCACAGTGGATCATAATCATATATTGAGAGAAATTATAGAAAGAACCAATGAATATGGATTGCTATTATGCTTTGAACTTGTATATTATAAACATATCATATAATACTAAATCATCCATGCACTTTATTATTGTTATGCAATGCCTTATTTACCATCCTCTGTGAACTATAAAAGAGAGTGGTAAATAAGACATTGTGTAACAGTAGTAAAGTGTGTGGATGATTTAGTATTATATAATATACATTTGGCAATGCATTAAGAAAGATTAATTATTAGATTATAAACATTTGGTTATGTAAGCATTTCTGTGACAAATAAAGCATTATATCATCAAAATGTATGCTTAGGATAAAATCATGTTCTAAAAACAATTTATCAAAATAGATCAGCAGTGTTTATATTGCATAGTGATGCTAACAAAATAAACATTAAGAAGAATATATAACAGTATGACTCCATATCTCCAAAACTTTTTATAGCAATTTTACAAGATGTATTTTGTAAATTAAAATGGAAAGTGAAAGTAGTAAATGCAATTATTTAAGGTACCTATATTTTTCAGATGATGTGGTGATTTGCAAATAATACTCCAAAAATTAAGGAAATGTTAGAAAAGTTATCTGATAAAATCAAGAAAATAGAATTAAAGATAAATGGTAACAAGACTAAAGAAATATTGAATGGATTTTTTTTTTTTAGAAATGATTTAGAAGTTAACAACTACAAATGCATTAATCAGATTATTAGTACAGATGAAAATATAATGTATGAAATTAATCATAAAAGTAAAATTATATGGAGTGCTTTTGGTATCAATATTAATATTAAAAGGAAGTATGTGTTTAAAAAAAAAAGATTTTTAATATATATGTTTTATCATTCCATACATATGAATGTAAGATTTGATTACTTAACTAAAATGCAATTTAGAGATTTGAGACCACTCAAGAAAAGTAACAAGAATAGATCAAAATGAAATAGGATGTGTAAGAAAACAATTTGGTATCATTGATGTCATTAAAAAAATTAAGAGACTGAAATAGAAAGAGACGACATGTCAAATGAATGGATGAAATAAGAAAATTTTCTGGAATGTTATGGATAAGAAAAGCTAGAGATTTGAGAAACTGGATTAAATTTGGATAGATATTCATCCTGCATTATATCTATAATCATAAAATATATAATTTTCAATATATATATATTGAAACAGTAAGATTCGTATTCGAATCTTAAGTTTCACTTTTTTCTGTCGTCTCTCACTGACCGGTCTATCCCACCCAAATTTAAACTTTTTGATATCAAATTGTGTGTGTAACAATATTAAAAATGTATAAATGTATGTAGAATTCAGCATAAACACGCACACATTTTGATCTCAAATTAAAGGCAATAAATAGGGATAAAATAATATAATTTAGATTTCTTTTAGTTATATAAAAATGTATAATTTTAATCATTTATTTTGCATTATAAAGTTCGTATTTATTGCTTTGTTTAAATTTTGTTTAATAATAATTCTAAAAATATCTGATGTAATATTTAATTAAAAGTTAAAATAATCTTATGTTCCCTTTTTGTTTTTGAAATTTAAAAGCATCGGTCAGTGATAGATAATAGATTAATTAAAGAAAAATTCCCCAAAATTAATTAGTAAATGTAAAATGTAAACAATAGAACGGCAGCTTTCTTTAATTAAAAACCAACTAAATGCATTGATTATCCTCAGGGCAGATTAAGTAGAACCTAAAAATACCTTAACAAAAACGTGAAAGATCAAGATAAAAAAGAGGCCATCTTAGACTTGCTGGAGACATTCACTTAAACTTTAGCTTTGCTCTCGATCACTGAGAGTCTCCAAAATAATAAAATAATTTGTTCCTGCCAAGGTATGACCGAGTAAAGCACCTAGATTATTCTCCATCAGGATATGGCCTGTCGGATGCTGAACTTTCCATTGCCCATCATAAATTAACCATGAAGATCTGCTGCCTTAAATAAATGAAAAAGCTGCTGCTGTTGTGAAATTAAATGAAATATCTCAATACAAGAAAGAATTGCCACTCGTGAACTCTTTGCTGCTAAACTCATGGAATAAGAAAACTTCTTATAAAACAGGTACCTGTCTGTGTTCAAACTCTAGAGTACTCTAATAATATGCTATAGCTCTTCTTCATACTACTTATCTAAATTATAAAATGTAAAACTACCATATGTATAACTAAAACTGATTAATTAATTTAATATGTTAATTTCTCTAATAATCTAGCTTACCTTACTCTGTCTTTCTTGGGTGCGTATTTCTATAATCTACATTTCTATCTATAGTTATTATTTAATTATTGCATGCTCATAATTATTTCAATTTTCAAAGTTTAAATGTATGATCGCTTAAAACAATGAATGCATGTCAAATTTTCATTAATATTTACTTTCTTTAATAACTTAACTTTCATATAAATCGACATGCATTCAATGCTTCATTTATTGTAATGCAGGGGTCTACTACTTCGCAAATGGCTGACGTATTAGTTATAATTCCTAATTTATATATGTTTTGTATTTATTAAATCATTATGAATAATTCCAGAAAATTACATTTCTTTGAGAGTTGCCAACGTTCTTTAGTAAATGTTGATCATGTGGGGCCGAGCCAGAAATCTACTTAAATCTTATCATAATCGTTTATAAGTATACATGTGTTACGTTTTAGAGACGCGATGACCCATTCCACCGTAAATATTCCGGATTCTTCAGGGTTGAAATTAACCCCAGTCGTCCTACACAAGCAGGCATAACGGGTGCTCCCGTAGGATTTGACAATGTCATGCAGCCAGCCAGCCAATTTAAGCCACGTACCGCTTGTCCCTGGTTATGCTTATGTGACACCTTACTTCGTCGGACCGAGGCAGAGACCAGTCTGATATTCTTATAAACCCATTCACGGCATTGCAGTTTCGATATACTGCAATTCCATATCGCCTTTCTAAAGCGTACCACGTGTTCCTTCACTTAATCTTATTATTCTATATATCACTCCACCTCTGCATTATCTGCATAATTCACTCTCAAATAAATGTTTGCCCTTAGTTATAAATAAATATTTTAATTAAATAAGTATATGTCTGCCGTTACTCTTTAACCCATACTTTAGACTCTTGCATTGCAAAGGTATAAATCCCTCCAGGCATGCATTAGAAATACTTACTCGAGAATTTTAGGTAGCTAGATTACGCCTTCAAATAAGTGAATTCCTTTTGTAAACATTTCAGTATCAGAAATACCACTACTGAGTCCTCAAGATAAAATAATGTCTAAACAAATAAATGTATTCCTTTTGTAAACATTACAGTATCGGAAATACCGCTACTGAAATCCTCAATATAAAATAATGTCTAAATAAATAAATGTATTCTTTGAAATATAATCATGTCACAAATTCTGCTACTGAAGCTTTGAATCCCTAAAATATTAATAGTAAATGATTTTATTAGAATGTATTAATAAATAATTTTAAACTATATGTCTGCAGTTACGTTTCATTTATTCGATACCCATTCTATATAATATTTCCTCGATGATGTAAATATGAATGTTTAATTAATATTAGTTTGGTTATTGGCTAACTCGAGAATAAAATCATGAGTCTCTTGCATATCCCTGACCACCGTGCCTAAGGAAATATTTACTAATATCGCATCAGATGCGTTGTTTCGTGGATTGTATTGTGGAACCGATAAACTATGTTCGAACTCAGTACCATGGGTGGCTTCGCTACTCGATGGTGCTGCTGTTCTGTATGGTGGTCGAATTCTGCACTGTGTTTACGAGTCACACGTTTTCTGACAGTTACTATATATATATATATATAAACAATAAAAGACTTATAAATACAAGAAATAATATTATATTTCAACCAGAGGACTGGTTTTCATCAGAAAGAAAAAAAACACACAGTAAAATGGCTCTAATCAAAAATTACAGATTTTATAAAAGATTATAAAAAATTATAAATTTAACAAACTCTCCCTGATTGGTCACAAAATATAACACAGAATATCTATCCAATCAATGACAAAATTCAAACAAAAAAAAAACAAACTACATTTCCTCTTAATCAAGCTTAAATTCTATTTAACTTGAAATAAAAATAAATAAAAAAATAAAAAAATAAAAAATCCAAAATTAAAATACACATATTGTGCATACATACAAAAATTAGACTATGCTCACATACAAAAATTAGCCATGCTCACATTAATATTCATTAAAAACTAAAATACTTATACATTTTAATTAAAAATTATAGTTAGTGCAAAGTACAATAATTTATAACAATTAATTATTTATATATATACCAATTAAACACAGATAATAAACATCCATATAACCAATTTTTACATAAAAAATCTCATATAAGAAAATTTTCACATTAAAAACTAACATATAAAAATCATTTAGGAGACCAGGTAACCCAGAGATGTAATAGTTCCAATGTTTAAATTCAATCCATGTGGTTCTAAGGTCTTGAATTTGACTTACTACTGGTTAGCAAAATTCTTTTTATAAGGGTGCCAGCTAAGACAGAGTGATCAATGATTTATGAATTATTTATACATTTTTCATATATGTCTCAAGAACAAAAAACTTTATATATGACATTGAAGGAAAAATACATATGTACTATGGTTGTAGTACATGGGTTTTAACTTTAAACAGTGCATTTTACACTTTGAATGCATTATTTTAAACATATCAAACTGGTAAAATTTATATAACAACTTCATGTTTCTACCTACTAACCTATATTTTTATTTTTAAATTCAAGACCTTAGAACCACATGGATTGAATTTAAACATTGGAACTATTACATCTCTGGGTTACCTGGTCTCCTAAATGATTTTTATATGTGAGTTTTTAATGTGAAAATTTTCTTATATGGGATTTTTTATGTAAAAATTGGTTAAATGGATGTTTATTATCTGTGTTTAATTGGTATATAGATAAATAATTAATTGTTATAAATTATTGTACTTTGCACTGTAATTTTTGATTAAAATGTATAAGTATTTTAGTTTTTAATGAATATTAATGTGAGCACAGCTATTTTTTGTATGTGAGCATAGTCTAATTTTTGTATGTATGCACATATGTATATTTTAATTTTGGATTTTTTATTTATTTATTTATTTTTATTTCAAGTTAAATAGAATTTAAGCTTGATTAGGAGGAAATGTAGTTTTTTTTTCTTTGTTTGAATTTTGTCATTGATTGGGTAGATGTTCTGTGTTAGATTTTGTGACCAATCAGGGAGGGTTTGTTAAATTTATAATCTTTTATCAAATCTATAATTTTTGATTAGCGCCATTTTACTGTGTATTTTTTTTCTTTCTGATGAAAACCAGTCCTCTGATTGAAATATAATATTATTTCTTGGGTTTATAAGTCTTTTTTTGTTTTTATATGTATTTCCTTTGGTTAGTTTTTTATATATTAATATTTTGATATATATATAATTTTCAGACGATTTTCATGAATAAAAAGATGTGAATATGTATGTCAAATTATTCCAGTTATAAATTTGCTACTTTACTCAATTATACAAGACAGTGATGGGTAATAGTAGTCATTCAAGAATGTTTTAGAGATGCACATTTGTAATATTTTTAAATGATCATTATCACAAGTTGATAGTTGGAATGATTTAGCAAAAATGTTGATCCAATGCTAATGTATCTCTCAAATAACCTTAAATAATATCTACTAGTTGATGCTTTTTAATAATAAAATATTAACATTAAGCAAATGTATACATCGATATTTTATATATATATATTTACTCACATTCTCCCTTCACTCATATGTACATATATATTATGATGAAGTCAGTAATAACTTTTACAAAAAGTATTATCACTTTTAAATGGCACATGAACTTTATTATGCAATTAGATTAAATCATTTGGATGTCCTGTTAGTGAGATCTTTATACAAGGAAACAATTCTGAGACTTCAAAAAGAAAAAAAAAATCAACATTTGAACATAGAGAAATGCAGATTATAAGCTAAAAATGTTTGATGAAGTCAAATTGAAAGTGATTCATTTATGCATTAACATATCAAGAGCTATTGAAATAATATGAAGTTGTCAGAAAGGATGTTGCACAAAACTGAATATTTTATTTTGTGAAAAATTGACTGATATCACTTTAGCTTGACATATATTAAACATGACTATAATATAAGTCTATCATTCTATAATTGAAGCAACAAAGAAAAAAACTGAAAAATATTACAATCACGTTCATACAAAATTATATAAAGATTGCAATCCAAGAAAAAATGAAATTGAAAAAAAAAATGTTGATAGTGATTATGTACTTGGAAGTAGCCATAAAAAGAAAAATAATATTTTTTGACTTTTCTTTATCAATACATTTTTAAGCAGCCAAAGAATGACCAACTATATCCTTGTAGAATTGCTGGATTATTTGATAAGAGGAGATAAAGAGTTCAGCATTAGTGTAGAAAATATAGCCAGAAAATATTATTAATAGATTATAAATTATTAGAATAATCTTTAAGTAAAGTTGACACAAACTATAAACTTTTTCAATATTAAAGATTAAATTAGATGACATACCTGTTGTTTTTAAAAATAACAGAAATTCATTTGAAATTTTGAATGTAATTAATGATGAATTGCATAAATAACGGATGAAAATAAAAAGAATAATTAAATAAAATCTAACAAAAACTTGAATAAGTTAAAATAATAATAATAATAATAATTACAAAAAAAAGTCAATATCTAAAAATCTTTAAAAAAATTAATACTAATATATATTAGAACAAATGAGGTGAGTATTATAACAATATTTTTCAAAATATGATTGGAAGTATATTTCAAAAATAAGAATTATTTTTTGGAACATTAATATTATAAAAAATGTCATTGTAAATAAACTAGATTATAACTGAAGTAACTTAAGTCAAACAAAGTTGGAGGAAAATAAAGAAGAGTTCTACTATAATGACAATTACCACAACACTCTTGATAAGATAATATACAATAAATAATCTTAATTAATATAAAATAAGATAGATTATCTTTGAAATTATTGGTAACAGTTAAATCCATTAGAATTTATTGAATTAAATCAAAGATCACTCAGGTAACCAAAAATAAAACAATAAAAGTATAGACAAAATTACAATAACTATTCATGATTTTCTGATGAACAAAATGATTTTTATTTCTATACCATAAAAAAAGTTTTCTCAGAATGATAAAACTATTGTGCCATGTCTCTTTTACCATATGGAAGCAAGACTATTTCAAAAATTATATAACACAGATTAAATCCTTACATAGAAAGCATGCTGTCATATATATGAACTGTTTGCAAAAAAGGTTGAAGAATAAGATATCACTGCTAAATAGATTGGATAACTTTAACAAATATCAAAAAAATATATATATTTGTGTTTTGCCTGATTACAAGGTCTTCTATTCAGTTTGACTTTGTTAAACTGTAGAACTTCTTTTTTAAAATGGATAATTGGAACATTTTGTAATTTTTAAAAGAAATATTTAAATAGGAAGCTAAAAATTGGATTGGTAATCACTGCCAAAAGAGTTAGATAGGATGCATATGGGAATTTTACTTGTTCACTTTGCTGATTGATTAAAAAATGTGAATTCAGATTGATGGAACATTTATATATATTTGTAGCTAAAAATATAGAAGACTTCATATTTTTATTAGATTATTAAACATGAAGAAAATGAAAGATTATGGGGTCTGATTCAGAACCTGAATTCAGAATTGATAATGAAAATATAGAAGTAGTTAACATTCAACAAAAAAAAAATCAGAAGTTATGATGTCTACTGCATAGCATAACTGATAAGAGTTGCAATAAAAAATCTGGAAATGATTTTTATTGTAAAAGAAGATCATAAGTGTTCAAGCTAGTATCCTAAAACACACAGAAAAATTTGCTGATGATTTTGAACTATGGCATAAGAATTTTGAAAATTCCATTAACTATCAAAAAAAAAAAAAGGAAAAACAAATGACAATTGAATAGATTATATCAAACAACAACAAATCATTTAATTTTTCTCTCTACACCAGTGATAGTCAGTTGTTATCAGTGCTTCATTGGAATGAATATAATTTAGATGGAATTATACTATTTTGGTTATATCAAGAAATGATGTAATTAAAAAATAATGTTTGGAAAGGCTGGTAATGAAAGAGCAAGAAGACAACTGATAATGAAGTTGGATGTACACCAACATAACAATAATGAATGTGTCTTTATGAAGGTTGAAAAACTAAACTGATAAATATGTTTTAAAATAATGCTCTTTATATGGTCCTTAGGAGTGAAAGGTAAGTCCTAGTGATGATGATAATAATAATAATAATCATAAAATGTTCGTTAGAATGTTAATTACAATAACTGTTTGATTTATTGGACGATTAGTTTAATTATGTCATCTTGCAATCGCTATATAATGAATATAACATAATACAATTATATGTGCGTGAAATTAAAATTTGATTAGTTAAATCTCAGTTTTGTATTTAATATATTATTACAAAAACGTCGACGTAAAGATAAAGCGTATTATATATGTAAACAAACTTGAAGTGCAATTTCTGCGTTTATATATATATATATATATTAGGCCAAAAATTAAAAACAAAAATATAAAAATTTTATATATATCATTGTCTGCAGTATTAAACATTTATTTTAAAATTTCCCTCCAAATTTATATATACAACGATGGTCCATTGTATAAAAAGTGCATCCGTCAGCCAGTTGGCTTAAGATTTTTATTCAGATAGCTATCTCATAGACAACGTGGCTAACTATCTAAAACTGGTCAGCAAATGAATATCTAACTATATATAACTAAAAAGTAAACGAAGAATCGAATTCATTCAAATTATGATTATCAAGCAATTTGCAAGTTTGTTAAGTAATTTTTTTTTAGTAATTTTTTATAAGAAGCTGATAGAGATGCTTTTTACTTTGCAATTTAAAAAATGTTTATATATATATATATCACTAGCAAAATATTTTTTTGTCAAAAAGGAAAAAAAAATAAACGGATATAATAAATTGCATCGCCTTGATAAAATTTTAATCTTTATTTGTTTATTTTTTTCAAATCAGTTATATTTCAGTTTACTTATATTTTTAAAAGAAATTCTTTTTCAGCGTTAGCTTTTTTAATATATATATATATTTAAGATATCAATAATAAATTTGATTAGAATTTAATAAAATTATAGTAAAAACGACATCATTAGAAAAATATGAAAGTTTTATTTCTTATTGAAAACAAGATCTTTAGTATTTATTAAAATGAAATCTCGAAAGCTAATTTCAAAAATTGACTTTTGATTTTTCTATCAAAAGAAATAAAAGAAAATTTAACGTTTAATTTATAAATCGAGTCTTTTGAATAAAGATAAAAAAACAAACAAACAACATTTTAATAAAATTAAAACTATTTAGATTTAATTAAATATATATATATTAATTAATTTAACACTGGCAATATGCATTTGGTTATTAAGATAGTAAAAAAAATATTTATAAGTAATAGTAGAAAAGACAATCAAATGGCTTATTTATTACTTGGAATTTCAACCAAAGTCGGAGCACTAATCATACAACATAAGTTCCAAATTCTGCCACACTACCATTGTGCCAAATTATGCATAATACATTTGTAGGTAGTTATTCTAGTATTAAATTGCAGTTACTGTTGTATGTATATAAACATTTTAAAATTGCATCCAGAAAAATAGAACAATTAATAAGTGTTAATGTTTTTCAATACTGATATTAAATACGGCAAATTCTCTATACAGTAGTGCCACCCTGTGCCAACCAGAGTAATCAATGGATGCCAGAAGGCTCCTTGTTTAATGACAATTATGTGCTAGTATAAAAGATGGTGATCATGTGATGTTTAGTGGATTTTCAATACTGGAATTCACAAATTATTAGACTTTGTATAACAAACTTCCCTATCTATCATTTAACAATATAAATGTTTTTTTTTTTTTATTTACTGTGCACTGAAAATCAGAAATATAATTGTTTCTTCAATCTCAATTAGAGCTTTTATATTTAAAATGAAATAAAAGTGTGGGAGGTACAAAAATTAATTAATTCAAAGTATTCAATTTGTATAAACTATTATTTCTATTTATTCTTAGTATTGATATAATATTGCACTTAATTCAACTTGACACTTATATATATATATAGTAATAATAAAAAGTCAGATGTCACATGACTTATATATAGCTTGCACTTACAAATATGTAAAATTAAAAGCATGCGGATAAGCTCTAAACAAGCTTTTTTATATTTATGATAAATGCTACTACAAGAGAAGACATTCAAATCATTTTTATCTTGGATTGTCCCCATCCCCATACCAGTTTCGACCCATGGGTCTCTTCAGTGAGGAGTTCCAGCCCATATGATTTTTTCAGTTGGAGAGCTGACTTAAAGACATGTAGATGTCTAAAAGTTTCAGATCTTCTTCTTGACAATTAACTTTTAGATAAATGCTTTGCCTGAGTTGGTTTTTTGAATCTAATATCCCAACTCCTCACTGAAGAGATCCATAGGTCAAAACTGGTATGGGAATGGGTACAATCCAAGTGAATGCCTTCTCTTGTAATAGCATTTATCATAAATAAAATAAAAAGCTTGTTTAGAGCTTATCAGCATGCTCTTAATTATATATATATACCCCTTATGTATATATCATATTTTGTATGTATACATAATTATATTTGAGTATAATAAAATTAAGTGGCTAAAATATGAAAATATCCTTTTATTTTACATTCTTATTTTGAATGAACTTTTTTTAAAATGTTTACTAAAAATATATTGTAAGCAAGCTTCACAAATTATGTTTGATTTTACTTTAAATTAATTTGACACTTATAGTTTATTTATCACTAGATATTTTTGCAGTAAGCTAGTATTCTTTATATATGTATCATATTTAGTAAGTGTATATAAATACATATGTGCATAATAAATCACTAAAAAATTAAGTCTCCGACATTCCTTTTGCATTTCATCATTTTTTTGCTCTCACATTCAATATAGTATTTATGATTAAACTATTATTACTTATCAGAAAATAATACATTTGAATTAATTTGATAGATATTTTTGTTTATGAACTAAAATAAATTTTAAATGTTTACATTTTCTTTTTATAAATATTAAAAAAAATGAGTTTGTAATCAAAACAAAAAGGTTATATCATTTCTAAAAATATTAGTTTTATTTTACAAAATCAACATAATCTCCATTACTTGTCTTTTTCAAAAAAATTTGAACAAATATTTATTTATTTCTCTTATATCTAATGAAATATACTTTAAAAGTTTAAAATGTTTCAATATTTATTGCAAAATAATGATAATTTCATACTCATTATTATAATTAGATTGCTTATAAAGAAAGGTATCTTTCTAAATAACATTAGTGCAGAGTTGCATTGTCTGCTAATATAATGTTCTATTTTAGAAAATAAAGGATTTCCATTCAAAATAAATTATCAAAAATGTATATGTTTGATTTCTAATAAATATTGTATAAATTATTGTATAAAAATATCTACAATTGTAATAAATTTGCAAATAAACACATTTTTGGTACAGTGTTGTAGAAAGAGATGTCAAAACCCTGTCAGAACACAATAGAGGGATTTATTAGGGTGGAGCTAAATTCTATTGTTTTGAGAAATTTTTTGATTTTTTTGCCATCTATGGAATTTTTTTCAAACTAAAATTTTATATTATAATGTATATAGAAAAATGTGCATATTACAGTATAAAGTTTCATTAGGAGCAAAATTAATAAAAAGACAAAGCAATTTGTATGAAAACTAAGCATGGTTAAAATGTGAAAACATCCTTTCATTGAAAAATGTTTGACAGTTTTTTTATTTTTATTTGAAAAGTTTATTTTTTTAAAAAAAATAGCTTAATAAAATAATATTGTAAACTAACTTTACTTTATTCTAACTTAAATCAAGCTTTTAACTGAAATCATAAAAATCACATGCCTTATTTAAAACATATTGAATTTCTAAAAATGCCTTTTAAATTTGATATCAAATTATTTGACATTTCTTTTGCTAAGTGGTCAGATGTAAGAAATTAGTCACCAAACTAAAAATATTACAGTGCCATGTTGCTTTGTTAGTGATTTAGAAAAAATGTACCAAATTTCAACAATGTAAATGCAATTTAAATCTATTAAATCATGATTTTAAAAGATTATTATAGCTTTACTCAAGCTTTTAATTGAAACCCAAATTATTTTTATACCACTCTCTCAAATGCCTTACTTAAAACATATTGAAGATCTAAGACTGTTTTTTTTTAAATTTGATAGCCAGATATTTGCAATTTTCTCTGCTCAGTGGTCCAAATTTAAGAAACTAGATCACCTACTTAAAATATTATAGTGCCCTATCACTTTAGTAGTGATTTAAAATAATATACTAAATTTCAACAAATTATATTGAATTTAAATTCCCTTATTAACTTAAAGAAACCTACAAACAAACTAACCAACAAATAGATATTTTTACATAAATAAATGTATTTAAAAATTAGATATTAATATATTTAAATTATTAACCATTAGTTACATACAGCTTGATATGAGTATCATCATGAACCATTTCAACAATTGCACATATTGTCAGTCATATGATTGCTCTTCTCTCAATCTATTATTGGGCTGACTTATTCATAAATATAATATTTTATGGCTTTGTTATTGATTTTTGTTGATGTATTTAAATTAAATTTTAAAAATTAAATTGTAATGAAAGTGTGCACAAATATATAAAACATATTCGGTGTGTAAGAATGCTTATATCTGTGGTTTCAGCAGTATAGAAGAATATTTAATGTCTAAATGGTACTTTATGGCAAATGTTTATGGAAGAGAGGTTTTTTTACTGCCATCTAGGATTTACTGATTTAGCTCAATAATCATTGAAATATTGTTATACAATAAAGGTATTTGCTACAAATGCAAATTATCTAAATGATATTACATTTCCTTTTTTTTTCAAATAAATCATGGCAAAAGCCACTAAAGTAATTTTTTTAGGAATTAATCTTATTGTTGTTCTATTGTATATAATTATAAAGTTGTCTTACAGACATACCATTAATACTATTTTCTATTGTTTTTGTGTTTGAACTTTTTCAGTTTTGGTATAAAACCATTGACCTCTATTGATTTTCTACATTTAATAATCAGAAGTCACATATTGATGATATCTAGAAAAATGACAATAAGATAATTTTAAATTTAAATAATTATTTACTTAAAAAAGTCATAATTATGATATATATAGATAAAGAATATCTTAATAAATATGTACAAAAGTAATGATAATAAAAAATTTAAATATATAAATATCACTTTTAAATAAATAGAAGTATATACCAAACAATAAATACAACACACAAAAAGTAAAAAGTCAAATTTATATATTAACATGTCTACCTTTTCTTAATAAATGTCTGAACATTTATATGTTTAAAAAAATCTAATATAAATATGTTGTTAAATATAAATAATGATAAAGATGATGAAAATATACATGGTATATCATAAATAATGTGAAAACTGCTACAAATATTGACAAATAATAACTAATTATATTGGAAATACAAATGAATTATAAATCAGATTACAATAATATTTAAGTAATTTTGAAAAAATCATAAATTTGCAAATACAGATTATATTATGAATTTAATAATTTTATAATTAAAATGACTGAATTTGTAAATAATTACAAAGAAAATGATCACTAAAAAATTATAAATAAATATGATCCCTTTGATTAATATTAAAGATAAAAACGATATTTTAAAACTTATAAATTATAATTTGATATAAAAAATAGTAGTGCATAATAAAAAATATTCATAAAGATTTTAATAAAATGTTTGACAATTGGCATGGTTAATAGTGTTTAGATCTTTATATTTTAACTTCTATTTTATTATTGAAAGTAAAGTTGAAATACAAAATTAAAAATTAATAATAACTTAGATACATATAAAATAGTATAATTATATAAAAAATATATTGCTAAACTATTTATTTACATATATTCAAACTAATATAATTAAAAATCACAGGTATTTAAAAATAATAAACTTTCTCTTACCTGTGATATATAAATGAAATTTGTACAAGTAGTTTATCAATTGAAACATCAGGCTCATAATAAGTTCAAGTCCTGAATGAAGCACACTAAATAAGGGTTAGTTTTTATAACAATAAGCTCTAAGCATAAGTGTTATACTTTTGATTTTATGACACTTAATGGATGTGTGCATGTAAAATTAATCTAATCGTGTATGTGTAAATATTAATTTCTTTTCACAATATTATATTGTATAATGAATGTAAGTATATAATAATATTTATAAAAGTAATAATACTAAACTTTAATTTTAATAATCTGATGATTTTACATAATTTATTTTATTAGTTTAATTTATTGATATACATATATAAACATCTGTGAGTCCATAAAAATCTTTAATATGCACACACACATTATATATATATATATATATTGTAAGAGATGGAAATCCACCCTTACTTTTTGAAGTGCCAGTATATTTTAAAAAATCTCTTTGATGTCGTTTTACTTAAGGATTTGTAAATAGGTTGTTATTGTTATTAATTGTTTTATTGTTATTTAGTTCATGTTTATTTATTAATTGTGATATGTGCTTTGTTTTATGATAATGAGATTTTAATAACGATGAATATATATAAATTCGCAAGTGTGTGTATAAAGAAATAATTATTAATAGTAGCATTTAAATTGCTAATTATGATTACATTGTACTTTTATTTATTTATTTATTGAAAATTATAAAAGATATAATAATATTATTCTGGTTGTTTATTTATTCATTTGATTTGTAAATTACAACATAAATTTTTCAATGTAATATATATGTATTTTTTTTTATTGACATTATTTTTGTTTTGTTATTTTAAAAAAAAAAAAAATTTAAATGAATAAATAATAGTGTTAAAGATTTTTCAAGCTGCACATGAATTTATAATAATAGGCCAAAATATCACTATGGAAATGCAGAATATGATGGTCATTAGATTATTAATAAAAAAAACAGCAGAAGAAAGAAGTCATAGCTTTATTTTTCTAAACTACAAATTATTTCTTTTTGCATGTTAATCTAATAATTATTGAATCAAGATTTAACACTAAAATGGCCAGCTAATTACACTTTATTATCCAAGAGGCAAATCTGTCTCTCCTCTGCCTACCTTATTTCAGCATTGGAATCTAGTAGAATATGTAGCCTGAAATTAAACCTGCATTCGTAAATAGATTTCAGAAAATAGCTATTTATATATTTTGTTTTAACTTCAAATTTCTTTAATGATCCAAGTAATAGTTAACTTTAATTATTTATATAATTGAGTATCAAGGGAATGGCTGGAATCAATTGTTTTAACAACAAAAAAAATCTACCAATTCACTAATAATATGTATGCATATTTTAAAGTAACTTCGAGCTACTCTGAGATGAAATAAAATAAAATAAAACGCTTGAAACAATTGGTTAATTGGAAAATGAAGAGACAGTAAAAGAAATTAAATGGTAATTAAAATTTTTTTTTTTTTTTTTTTTATACATTTTTTTATAACATTTAAAATATATCTTTATCAAAGTGTATACAATTGTAATATTTGAAAATGGACCTATACATTTTTTTTTAAATGTTAACATCTTAATAATAATGGAAGTCAATTTTTTAATATATGTTGTTAAATGCAAAGGTAAAATTAGTGATTGTAATAATGAACATATATATATATATATATATATATATATATATATATATGTAAATGATATTCAAATATATATATATATATATATATATAGTATTTGAATCACATTTACATACCTATATATTAAGTAATAGATGCCATGTATCAATTTAGATTGAAAAGCAATAAATTACATTTAATTTCATAGGAGTTGTATAAATATATACATTTTTATACAATCGTATTTACAAATTATATCATTATTAATAATTATCTTAATTCTTCAATTATTTTAATTGTATTAATAGTAGATGTATTTTGAAAGGATTGGATTAATTTATAGTATTAAATATGGAAGTGATATACAGTAATACCCCACATTTCTATTTGAAAGTTGTCTTGATCTATATATGTTTTGCTTATACATAAGGGCTCAGGTGAGATAATATTTTTTATATATTGTGCTAGGTTTAATAAACCGTAAGTTAATAAAGTTGTGGAGTAAATGTTGAACTTTCCAGGCTAGGATAAGCCTTATATTAATAAAAAACTCAAAGTAGTTGATGCCTTAATTTAATGAGAAGCCAATAAACATCACATGACCACTACCTCTTATGCTTGTGTATAACTGTTGTTAAAAATTGCAAAACTCACTATACATATTACCACGCACAGCAAGCTAGAGTTATCAATGGATGCAAGAAGGCTTGTGCATAAAATTCCAATCTAGTGCCTATTCATCCAATATCCCCAGACTACTTTCTGGCCTGTGACCTTCATCAGTGAGGAGCCTTGGATCTGAGAGCACTGCACCTAGATCTTAAAATCCTCATCTAGTGCCTACTCATCCAATATCCCCAGACTATTTTCTGGCTTGTGGCCTTCGTCAGTGAGGAGCCTTAGATCTGAGAGGACTGACAAAGGCCACAAGCCAGAAACTAGTCTGGGGATATTGGATGAGTATGCACTAGATGGGGATTTTATGCACAAGCCTTCTGGCATCCATTGATTACTCTAGCTTGCTGTGTGTTGGCAATACATATAGTGAGATTTGCCTGTTTTAATGAGAAGCCCAGGTAGTTGATGTAGCTAATAAACAAGAAGTCCAAATTAGTTGATGTTCCTCATAAAAGACATGGTTTAGAATAAAGTGAATAAATCGTTATAGCATAGTGGAAAAAAACTCTTGATGTCATCTTCTGTATCATTTTGTTTGTTGATCAAACCTTAAATAAATACATCTATAACCTAAATTATTAATTTAATAAGATATCTACAATTTATTTATGTATTTGTCTATTGATTTAATTTCATAACAGCTTTATACAGTTCCTATGTAAAATATAAACTGCAAGTTATCTGTATTGTCAGTAAATATTGTATTTGATTTATATTTAAAAAAATAGAACATTTCAAAAACAAAACAGTTTTATGTTTTCCATATATATATATTATATTTTTATATATATATATATATATATATATATATATATATATATTTGTGCTATTAAAAAAATATAAAATCACAATCTTGGAATAAAGCTTATATCATTTGTTTATAAAAAAATGACTTTGAGTTTTCATTTGAAATTTATTAATATCTGTCTTTTTTCTTTTTAGTACATCAGTTGTTGATTGGTTGACCAATTCACCCCTTCAACTAAATGATAATAATTTTTAGTAGATTAGTTTCAGAAGCCATCAATAATGGAAATATTAAATTATATGTAACCTTACTTGTGAATATATATTTTGGATTCAATAAAATTTCCTTTGTTCCAATTTATATTTAATATAATCAAATTGTTAGTTAACTCTGAGAATTAATCAGTAACATGCCTTAGTCAATGCTCTGTAGTATTTAAGTTTATTTTGTATAGCTAGCCATAGTAACAGTATAAGTAATGATTAGAGTACATTCAGTCATGAGTGATATATTTTTATAGTATAGGTCATTTATTATCTGTAACTTTATAAATTAATAATTTATTCAAATAAAGTTAGACATCATAAACTGATTTACTGCAACTCATACTCAATGGCTGGAATTAGTTTATTTTATTATATTTATTTTGAGGCAATTTCTTTTCTCTTTATATGTATATGGCATGTCATAATAGGTACTATTATCTTTGTCGCTACCAATTGGGGTCACTTCAATTGTTAGGACCTTTCTTTATATGCATATTTTACTGACTATTACATTTGGCACTACCAATGGAGCAATAGTATTTTCTATTACATTTCTATTGCATGGTTATTACATTTATTATATTTATCATATTTATATTAATTTTATGATGGAAGTAATGTCATTTCTTCATATGATGCCATTATACGTTCTATTACAATTGGCTTTCCCATCAATTGGGACCATTTCAATTGGTGACAAGCTTACTATTACAATATATATATATATATATATATATATATATATATATATATATATATATATATATATATATATATATATATATATATACACACACAATGTGTGATTGAACTCTGAAGATTCTATGTCATAATTTGTTCTGCTTTCAGAGAAAAGGGGAAAGAAGATCAGCAACAAATATTTTAAAATATAGACTCAAATACACAAAAATTCTAACTAACATTGATTGTAATGTAAATATTTGATTGTCTACATGAGAGGGTATGTGCATGTACTATAAAAGATCTCAATGTTTAATTTGGTAATAAAATCATAAAAATTGATAATACTGACTGCATCTATTAAATATTTGTAAACTTGTTGGTTTTTTGTTTACTAAATTATTACAGCTTGTGTAATTATTTACTGTTTGAGTTATGCAAATGCAGAATATAATTGTGATAAATTCCTTTGCTTATTATTAACTTACCTAGCAGTTAACCTCTAAGTAGCTCGATCTTTTGAAAGAACATGCACAATAAACAAGAGGTAAAGTTCTGATAAACTATATTTATGCCATAAAAAGAAAAAAAACACTAAGAGTTAATGATTATTATTCTGTCTCACATGGTACTGCCATATGTATTATGCAAGCAAGAAGCATGACTGTCATATGAGACTGTTAAATTTTGTATTTGCTATAAATTGAGATGCCATTTTATGCAGTGGGAACAATGAGGCTACTGAGACAATATTTTAAGCAGTTGTAAATTTTCATAATCATAAAATAATGATGATGATCAAACCAGCTATTTGTAAATGTAATGTATCTAATTCATTTTTTTACTATGATTACACTTTTGTATCCATTATGTAGTAGAACTTCATTTTGGTCAGATAAAACATCATATAACAAATACAGTTTTATTTATACTTAGAGTGATATTCACTCAAAACAGGCACCCTAGTAGATTTTAATAAACTTTCTTACCTGTTGTTATTTAAAGAAGCTAAGCATAAAACAGACATTTAGAACAATAATAACTATTTTAACTAAATAATATACTATAAGGATAAAATACACACACATGCAAAAGAATTAACTCATCACATAAATCTAGAAAAATAGCTCTAATTACATTAAATTCAAGTTTCACCTGTGTGCCATCTATTAAGATATTTCACTATCTTTTTTTTGTTAAAGTAGTTAAATCACATTTGATTTTTAGTTCAAAAATATTTAAAGAGATCAGTATAATCAAATTATGGCAAAATCAAAGTGTTTTAACTCTGCCTCCAACTCTTTGATGGACATATTCTTTTGTAATTTATTTCAAGATCATTTATGAGATTGTTTTAGAAAATTTTGCAATAATTAAAAAAAATTTTTTTATGTGAAGTTTATTAAGATTCAGGATTATTTTTACACAATAATTATGTATTAATTATTAAAAATCAAAAGAATACATTTTTACAGTTATTTTAAAGGTATATGTTTATTTTTAAAAATAGTAAATAAAAAACTTGTAGAATAACATAATTTGATAAATTTATCAGAGATAAAGGTTTATTTATTCACATTTTAAATACAAATTTTACTTTTAAAAAATCTTTTTTTTTCTGAAATCACTTTGTTCTGCCAACCATTCAATGATTAAAGTATCTTTATTGTCATTACACATACATTTTTTCAATATTTACAAAGTTCAATTGTGAATTTTTTTTTGCAAGTGTGTATTAATTGCCAGGTGAAATTCAATTTATTGAATTCTGATATAAAATAATACTTTAATACTAAAACCAAAAGTTGAAAGCTTATAAAAGTCTCATCAGAAAGAACAAATGAACTGTACAGAAAGGTTAGTAAGAATAAACTTTTTAATCAATGATAACAGTTTTTTTTAAAATAATAAAATAAATATTAAGATGACCATATTATGGATATTAAATATATGTCAAAGTAATAAAAACAAAGTTTGTACTACTTATGTAATTATGAATTGGAAAAAAATAATATTAAGATTTATGTAGAGGTTTAGTTTTAATTGGATGTAATAAAAATATGTTTTTTACAAAACTAATTACATGATAAAATGGAAAATAGAAAGTATAAGAAAATGAAAATTGAAAGTATAAAAAAATGTCTTGGGTTGATATGCCATATATTATTCCTTGTATTGCAACAAATATCTAAAAGAAATTATAATAAAAATGTTGTCATAGCCTTCAAGATGCCAGGTACTATAATCAAAATGATAAATACTACAAAAATAAAATTGATAAGTAAGAATTTCCACAAATTATATATTTTGTTAATGCAATGGTCTGTTATGTTTAGTTATATATTATGATAAATCCCTGGCTAATATTACAGAAAAAAAAAAGGCAATCAAAAAAATCAAATTGAAGATTCTATAATATATTTCTTATCTGCATACATTTTATTATTAAATTATGATTACAATCTAATTAATTGAAAGTATTTCTGTATAAGTTATATACATTATACAGTTTTTTTGGGTTGTAATGTCCAAAGTTAATATAATGTTGTTCAAATTCTTGACACGATTATCTGTAATCCTTTTTTTTTCATGTGCCATAGCATCTGCTAACCCAGGTCAACTGCTTGTATGGCTGCTGTGCTGACCACTCGACCACCAACGCTTGACTATCTGTAATCCTTATGTAGTTTAATTTTCGATTTATAGATTACCTTCCCTTCTACAGTTTGCATCGATATTCAGAAGAAAAAAAAGATAAATAATATGTTACCAATATTATCCTATACCTCTACTGCCAAATATCGACATTAAAAATAATATATTAAAAAAATAAATAAATAAAAGAAAATGCAAACATTTCATATGAAGTTACACAAAAATGTGAAGGTGAAAATGTGTGATTAGCGTAAAATATTCCATTATCATACTTCAAAAATAAAAATAATATTGAGGATTTAGATAAGCATTTTTAAAGCTCATCTGCCTAAGGTTTTTAGCCTTTCACGTTATTATAAACTTTTTTTTAAAATACCTTCTAATTAAAATTAGAATTAATTTGTTATCTAGAAACTCGATTCTAACTTGGAGATTTGAAAAACACATTGTAAGCTACTTGAAATAGTTTCAACTTTTATTCGAATTTGAATTTGAGATATTGGCATGCGTTAGCTATAATATCACGAGATGCGGCCATTTATAAACTTATATATATATATTTAAATTATATGATAGACATTAATGACCTCTGATGTTTAAAACGACGTTATAATAGTAATAAAACCAAAGACATCAGGAAATTATAGAATTATAATCTATTTTTAATGTATATATACAGTATATAAATCATCTATTTTTAACGGTTGGGCGGAAAGATTTTTATTTAAAGTAATCATGCGTGTCTTAATAATGTGTTGCGTATTCTGAAAAGGCTTTCTTTTATAATCTATAATGTTTTACTCTATTAGTGAATTAAGACATCATGCTTAAATTACCGCCAGCACTTTTTATTGCATGTTATTCACTCAGAGAAACTCTAGATACTAACACAACACTTTATCATTATTTTTTAAAATAAATAATCACGGTCTACTGCATATATCATTATATCAAAATACTTTTTAGACAGTCATATAATTAATAATCTATGTTTCCGAATTCAACTTGAGTTTAGCATTTTACCAAACTATTAAAATGTCAAAAAAAAAAACGATCTTTTTTATCAATATTAAATAATTAATATTTATAATTTTATTGCCGATATTGGTCTGTCATTAAGCACTATATATATATATATTTAAAAATGGAACAATGAGATATTTAAAAGTAGTTAAATTTGCAAGTTTGATTGCTCTTTGGGAAAGAACGCGATAGAAAAGTCTAAGAAAAGTACATTTTTTTTATTAAAAAAAATCTTATAAATTTATATTACTAAAGTAAAAGGTTTTATTATTTAATAATGTAGTTCTAAAAGTTAGCTTGTTAAAAGTTTATAAAACAGCACTAAGTGTTAAATTGTTAGAACATAAGTGTAATCTGTTAAAACATATTCTATTAAGAGAATGGCAAACTCTGGCAAACTATCATTGTCAACAATAACGTATTATTATGGTTTGGTTAGAAAAACTTAATTACCTAAATATTTTAATCTGCCTTCTGGTGTCTTCAAGCTGATTAATATATTGTCAAATTAAGCAATTCATTTTGGATCTGTTCATAAATAAGTGTGAACATTCTAACTACAAAAAAAAAAAAAACAAAGATAGGAAGACCAAAAAAAAATCATTAGAAATGATTTTGCATTGATTATACAAACCAATTAGTAAAAAATAAATATGACCATACATCATATTTCTTTAGCGTGATTATTTGATGTCATATTTTGTTGTCATAACTTCTTTAGATTTGAAAATATTTTCAGCACTTTGTTCATTGTATTAAATCTTCACCTGTTTCACCACAAAACATTTTTTGTGAGTGGGGGGTTATTACTGTTCACTTTTTCACTTGTCCAATTCAATAAATATAAGCTTATGCAATAATGGATTATATAAGATGATATCCCATTAATGAGCTACAAATATACTAATTGGGATCTTGCCATATATTTTTAGAATGTTAACATTCTAAAATTAATGTTTTTCTCATATTTTTATGTTAGACTGATAGGGTGTCAGTTTTTAGTATGTTAAGTTTATATTGAATCCAAATCCTACTTCCATAAAACTCTGATAAAATATGTTTTAACATGTTAATTGCAGTAGCAGTCTATAAGAATCTGTGTTGCACATCATTATTTTTAACTTAGAAAGCTGCCAATGTAGTAAAAAAAAAATTGATTTAAATTCTCAAATTGACAATCATCCAAGTTAAAATTTGATGTACAGTTTCTTTTATCATTTTAATTTAGTTTTTGATTTTCAAAAAAATTTATACATTGCATTCAAAACATAAGATATTCTGTAGATCATTTTAAAGCTAAAATATAACAACCATCAACATACTAAATGTAGAAGACAAAAAAATAAGTTCTCTTTTTTTTTAATAGTAGTTTCAAATTTAAAGTGATATCATCAACTTTATATGCATTTTGATACTTAAATATTTTATGAACCCACTTATAAACTCATCTAAACTTATATCATAAACATTTTCAAACAATGTTGGAGTTAATGTATATTCTTATTTAACACCAATTTTTATTTCAAATTCCTCAGTTTTTTTACCAGAAAGAAACTGTATAATATTAAATTTTTTTTTGATAGGCCAGCAATTAATTTCAAATACTGACACAATTTTTAATTAAGTAAGTTAAATGTGTTTATCCAATTAATAAGAATAATATTAAAAAACAGACCTATTTTTCAAACATTTCTTTTGCATTTTCCTGATAATATATATATATATATATATATATATATATATATATATATATATATATATATATATATATATATATATATATATATATATATATATATATATTGTACTATTATAAAGTGTGGATATATAAATTGGGTTGCCCATGATGTAAAAACTCTATTGAAATTAAGTTAATAGATTAATCAAACATAAAATTAACCTAAATAGAATAAGAGACGTTATATGTCTTATCCACATTTCCTCACCTACACTAATACATTATTTTAAAAAAATTACTTAGATAAGTGCCAGCTCTTAAAATATAGAAAAGTAGAAGACAATGATTTGATACTAAATAATTTATGCTCCTTGAATACTATTTACAAATATATGTTTTAGCTGATAGGATAATTAATCTCTAATTTAGCAATTAAAAAAATTAATACTACTAATAATTTATTTACAATTTGTAAATGAACTATGGATGTACATATAAAATATAATAAATAAACAAACTTTTTATGTTATAATAATATTAAATGTTTGGACCCATGTTTGTGTCAAAAGATTAAACATATATTTATAACTAATATGCATGTTTATAACAACACTTTAATAAAAGATAGTAAGAAATGTTTTAACTTATTACAATTTAATCAGTTTAATGAATCAAAATCTCAATATGTTATTCATGCCTGCATAAACTGATGAGGTTGTAATTAGAATAGTGATAATTATTTCTCTTAATTATATTTTATTGATGCTATTAATTCTAAATAAATAACTAACACATAATTACAATAACAGAAATAAATTTCTGAATACGATGTAATAGTCCATGGTATGCATTAATTTCTTGAAGAGAATATATTTATTAGTTGTTCCATACTAAATAAAAATAGTCTATATTAGCAGAATATGAGGATAAGCATTCTTGTTGCAAGATTTTCTAATAATAGATAATGTATAGCATGTTACATGTTTCTGAAAATAATCATCTATTTATTATTTATAATATATAATATATTATGTGGTAGGTTGCATGTAATTGAGCTAGGACTTGAAATATATATGTCCATGTAGTTTCATTATCCTAATTTTTCTACAGAAAAATTGGTGTTTTATCCCTATGTTATATAATGATTCTTAAACACAAAAAAATTACATATGAGCTGAAGGTAGACTGATATGATATTGCAATATTATAATGATTCTGAATGGAATTAAAATCATGTTTCTCTACACATAATCTTCTCATAATATATATATATATATGTAATATACAAATCAATATATATATATATATAAATACAGTAAAATTTACATAAATTATATTATTTTTAGAAGTACTTTAGACTATACATTTTATAGCTTTTATCAACTATATAACATTGAATAATAAAAACGAGACAACCTTTAACAATACTCATAATTCAATTCAAATTTCCCACAATTCGGTTATCTTAACATTTGATGACTGGCGATTCATCAACATTTGACGATTTCGCCACATTTATTTTAAGTTTATTATGATAACGTTCAATTTGAATAATTTTCATATTTTTATAATCAAATTTAAATCTATATTGACAAGATTTATTATGATCAAATATAACAGATGAAGGTTTATTTACATCTATTCCAGATTGTTTCTCTTTTTGAATTCTATTATATAAAAGCATAAGCTCTTTTATTCTCTTCTCAAATGTACTCTTAGATTCACTGATGTATTGTAATCCACATCCACATATATTGATTTGTATATTACATATATTGTGGAAGGAATACAGATATCAAACCAAAATTCATTCATAAAGTTTTATAAACAGAGATTATTTTATTTAGTGTCAATTAGTAAATTTTATTAAATTAGAAACAATCGTAGTTGATAAATTTATTTGTTAAAAATATTTTATGAATTATTATTAATAGTTTAGAGATTGAAAAAGAAAGAAGGGGAGTTAGAATTTGTAAGGTTAACTTCGTGAGAGTGACAAGTAAGCAACCGTATTTTTTTTATAACAGTGAATTATAATGTTATAATTTACATTTAAGCAAATTGTCTAAGAAATGATCAAAAATCAATCAAGGTTTTAAGCAATAGGTTCAGATAGAGTTTTATGTGTGTTTAGAAGTATATATGTGTAAACTTTATTGGAAGTTTTAATTATAGAATTAATTAATAATCAATGAAAATAATGTGGGACCTCTATGGAAAGCTCTATATTTTGTTTCAATATCTCATTCATAGCATCCAATTCCCATTCAGAATTCTGGATTCAAAATCAGGTTGCTAAGCAGCATTTATATTTTATTAAAACTTTCATTTTTATTCTTTGAGAGGGGTTTCCACAGCGGGAAATTTTTTTAACAAAATCACGTAATATTTGTAAAAAGTGTGAATAAATAATTGTAGATATAATTAGTTTGGCAAGTTAATCATTCAGAAATTGAGAGGGGGGGTGGATCCAGATGGTATAAAAAGTAAATCCGTTCATTAGGAGGAGCTCTATTCATTACTAGTTTATCTAGAGGAATCTCATCAGGTTAAATTATTAATTTTTTAATACTAAAATTTCAAGTCTTATATTTTTTGCCTGGTTTCTTTTTCTGAATAAAAAAGTTGTCAAAAATTTGTTAATATTGAAAGAAATGAACAGTGAGTAAAGTTTTATATTAGGCACGTGCTTGTCTCTTTTGAAGTTGACCAATTCCATGATTTCTTTCCATACAACTTTGAGCAATTTTAGCAATCAGCAAACAGCTTTGCTGGAGGAAAATCGAGGAAACACTTTATTTTATGAATCTATATTTTAAACTTGTAATTATTAAAACAGATAGATCCAATTATTGGTATTATTAAAAAATTCGAAAGAAGATAGTTTTTAATTTTCTTAAAAATAAGGGTGTAATTGAATCCCAATGCTGATGTTATATGTTAAATCCCATTTGATATATTTACAGTATCGTTATGAATTAAAATAATTATTCATCAATGAAAATAAATGACTAATAAAAGAAAAGAAATGTAGTTAGTAACTGACTAAAGATGCTACCAACATATACTAAAATTAAATTAATATTTTCAGAATTTATGGCAAAATACGTGTATAAATGGACTTCTCTTAATGAAGCTACAATAAACCAACGTATGCGTCTCAATAGAAAGCTGGTTATCTTCCCCTATGAAATGTAATTTAATGCAAAGAACCCAAAATAAATAAACAATTTAATAAGAAATGAAAAATTATTGCAGTCAATCATAAGAATTACCAATTTCTAAAGTGATTCATAAAAACAAAGACCTTGGATTACTAGTTTGCGCATTTAAAAAGAAAATGGACTATGTGCTAAAACTTCGAATAGAAAGAAGAAACTTCAAGGATTAATCCATTAAAAGTTACTGAAATTTCCCAATATAATATGTAATTCAATATGTGTGCACACAGAACAAAACCAAACAAAATAAAACAAACCAAACTAAATAAGATTTGAAAAAATGTAAGAAAGATATGGAGGACGATCTAGGAGGACTGTATAAATATAATATTATTACTTGTTATTATTATTATTTTTTAGTATTCAATTTAAATAGCTTAGCAAAAAGAGTTAATCATATGCCTAAGTTTGAATTTAATTTATATTAAAGTTTTTATTAGTTGAGTTAGTATAAAATTTTAAAATATGTTTTATTCAAATATTCTATTGATGCGTTACCCTTAAGTAAAAGAGTGAGAAATGTAAGTAAGAACGTGTATTATACAAAGTGTTTTTAAAAGCTCGGATATTATTATTAAATATTTATGCATATAGATGTTATATTTTAAGATGGACTGCATGTTGTGATAAAATGCAATAACTATGTTCCGAAAGTAAATAAAGATGATTTTGCAAGCAATACACATTTCTTATTTTATTATTATTATGATCATAAAAGTTACATTTAGTTAGATGCAAGTTAATTGATACTTAAAAAATTGTTGGCTCATGTGTCAGTGAAATACTTCATGGGAGTAGTTTAAGTGTAAAATTTTATGTGTACAAATTAGTGTGAGACCCTTGTCTCCATGGTAAGTTAAGGAATCACCACCCAGCTAGTGCAGTATAGCTTAGCTCACTCACTAAGATATTTAATAAAGTTATTATAAAGTATTTAGATGTAGTGGATGATTTTCACACTTTGTTAGTTCTACACCATAAGATGATTTCTTTATTGTTGGCCAGAGTGTGTTAGGCATACTCATGTATCCTTACATGACTAGTGATGAATCATAGCATACCTTAGCCCAGGGGTCCCCAACCCTATGCAGGTGGGCACCATGGTGCTCGCAAACCATTTTACATGTGCCTGCCACTATCCGAACATGATAAAATATTATTTAACTGATACAAATAAATTTAATTTTTAAAATTTCTTATGAATTATTGTATTATATTGTAATCAAATGTTAAAATTTTATTTTTGAAATAAATATTTGTTGTACATTATGTGTATTATTAACAATATCCAACTATAAATTTACATTGAAAAAATAAATGGTGCCCACCACCTGGCCAGTATTATAGAATGTGCTCTTAAGTGCAAAAAGGTTAGGGACCACTGCCTTAGCCTTAGTGAAAAGGTATTTTCTCATATTCGGGTCTTTGCCAACCCTCATATTAATGCTGACTTTGTTTCCTTATGGGTGTATGTTATTTAGAGTACAAAAAAGAATAAGTTATGAATGTTGTTTACAGGATCATAAAATTAATTTGGATGTTTCTTGATGAGAGTGGAATAAATGTGCGATTAATTGTGCTGAGACATTGAGTTATTTCAATGCTTTATTTTACTAATAAGAGCTGAGAATAATGATTAAATTAAATATTGAATTTAAGAATTAAAAATATATGGAGTAGCAATAGTAAGCAGTGTGTATCCAAATTTATGTGTACAACCAGCTAAGAACTTCGCTGGAACGGTAAGCCAACTAAGGTATTATTATTGTAAGGACATTGGCATATGATTGTATGCATGAAAGAGAATGATCAATCTCAGTATCAATGCTTAAGCACTTGAATAGTAGTTGAATTCACAAGAGGGTAAGAAAAGCATAAAATATCTCCAATTTAAGGCATATAGTGGAGGCATATTAAGTTAAACTAATTAGTGTATATTACTAGCTCCTTATTATATGAAGAGTTATTTTCATAAATAATGTGTAATCGTAAAATAAATAATTTATTTTAAAGCATAAAATATAGGGAGAAAATTGATATTTATTATATCTCAATACTAAAAATTGCATTTGAGTTGTAGGAATAAGTGGATTCATTTTATTCCTGCATAAATACTATATCTTGTATTGGAGGGGAAAGTATTCATTTATTATTATTAACACTTGCAAAAACAAATGCACAATTAGCTTGAAAGGCTGATATTTGAATGTAAAAATTGTTAAAGTAAATAGTATAATGATTTTTCTATCCCATAATAATTGTAAATCCTAGTTCAGTAAGAATTAATATCCCATGGTAATTGTAAATCCTAGTTCAGTAAGAATTAATAATAATAATTATTTTATAAGGTAACAATATCAGCTATTTATTTCTATCATTTTTTTTTGTTTTACATATGGTTGAAGAACAGAGAAAAGCCATGAGAAACCTTGTAAACAATGTACATATTTTTTTTAATTTTAACTTATTAATAAAATTGTTGCTTTAAAAAGAAACTTTTGTCTACATCTCACTGTTTTGTGGTCTCGGAAATTTCTAGAAATCCTAATCATGCACTGATACACTATAGCTTAAATTTGAAATATGGTTTACTTATTAAATTGTACCAGGTAAAATTTATTTAAAAGATTATAAAATTCTTTGAACACTCCAGAATTCAATTCACAATTAAATAATGTTAATAGAATAATACAGCAAATTTAAATTAAAGATCTATAATAGGTAGTAGAATTATTGTGTGATATAGTGTGGTGGGTAGATATAAAATCATTTGTCCATCTGCTGTATTCAAATTCCTTCCCAGGTGAACTTGTTAATCATATTTCCTTAATTATGAAAGTGTCTATAATATGTTTTTTTCAAAATTTATTGTTAGAAATTTAATCTTAATTATTGAAAATTTAGTGTAAGGTGACATTGACTATGTTAAATTCAGCCAAGGTCAAGTATGGATGTAATCACTGGGATAGTTTTTATTTATCACCAATAATTCAGAGGAGATTATATAGAATTTCATGCCTTACTATTCTAAAGCCCTGAGAAAAGATTATCAGAGGGAAAAGAGAGCTAGCAAGATGAAAATTTTAGAATGAAGTGAAATAGTAATATAGATAATATATGAATGCGAGTGTGATGGAGGGATGAATCAGGAGGATGATGATAGGCATAGAAATATTTTAATTCTTTAAAATTTTATTGTGACTTTGATGGGAAATGGATGGGAGTGTACTGAAAGAGATAAATTACAGTGGGAAGTTGACCTTAAATTTTCCTGCTCTCCAATTAATATAAAATTTTATGAGATTATTAGTATTATTTGTAATAGTGCTCTCAGTGTTTTTATTCGCATAATAATTATTTATTAACTCATTCATTAGATATTATTATTAATTATTAAATAGATTATTGATAAATAATGATTGCCATAAGTGAGTTGCATTAAGGTTACAATTTGGCACCCTAACAAGTAGTGTTATTAATATGCTATGTCTCACTGTCGTCGATCCCGGGTGTGTTTCATTCTGTTTCTTTAGTAGTTGGTCATCTTTCATTAGGTTATAATATATATAATTAATAAGATAGTGATTTCTTTATCTTTTAAAATTGTGGATGCAATACCCTTCACACATGCTAAAAGTGACTTACATTTTACCAACAAATAGGATTGTAAAGAGCTATGATAATTTGCAGGACAGTTGAAACTGTTAGAATAAAGTTTTCATATAAAAAAAAAGTATTGTTAAAGTGTTTAAAAAAGTTGCAAATGGTATTCTAAATAAAGCAACAATTATTTACTATGCCTAAATTAGGCTTAAAATCAGTTCAAACATTATTTGAGCACTGTAAATAATTGTTAGTTTATTTAAAGAAAGAGCTTTAACCATAAATGGATCACCTATGGTTTTTAAAAAAATTAATGTTGAGAGTATGACAATTTTAGCACATGTGTGAAGAATACTTGTTTCCACAATATTATATATATATATTATGGTATGCACATATCTGTATTTATCATTTTCTCTATAGTGTATAAATAGCTAAATAAAAAAACAACAATTCAACATCATATATTTAATAAAAATATATGTTTATTTTGTTTTGAATAAACATAGAATATATTAATTATTTATTTATTAAGATTTAAAAAATATTTTGTTAAATTATACTGGAATAACAACAATGCTTTATTAAAATTAAAAGAAAGAAATCACATGATCAAAACTAGTATTTAAAAAAATATAGACTGTGCTGTTTGTATTACTATAGAGAGAGAAACAATTTTCAGAAGAAGTACATCCTTTATTTCCTTTAAAAAAGTTTTGTGTTTTAATATTACTTCATTTTATAATTAATTTTGAACTAATAACAAGAAAAATGTACTGTGAGTAAAGAACTCTTGGAGAAGGGAAATAGGGGTTCTTCACATTTAATGTCTATAATTTTATAATAATTATTAACAACAAAGCACTATGCTAGTCACCATAAATTTAAGATTACAGAATCTGCTTGGATTATAATATGGACAAAGGAAAAACAGTTGGATAACATTCAGGGGTTAGAATGTCTATGAAACCTTACATATTTATATGCTAGCATGAAGAAGCGAGAGGAAATGCTGCAATATAAGAAAGTTAAATTGAAGTTTTGTATATGTTAATAATAACAGATGCTAAAAAAATCACTTATCAACAAAAGGTAAAAGAAAAGTGGTAATATTAATAAATATTTTGTAAAAATTTTTCTTGTAAATTAATAATATTAATTACCATACAATTTAGGGTTGGCAATCGATAACTTAAATAATAACAATCAAGTAAAGTAAAAGATCAGTTAAAACATAAACTGTTTTTTTCTGAACTTAATATGAATAATAAATAACTTTATAAAAATATTACTTGATTCAGATTTTTTCTAAAAGGTAATAATATTGAGAAATCTTTGTATATTTTTATTTGCATGTAAGAAAATCTAGTTAACCTTTTCTTGAGTGTATGCATTTAGAATTTTAATTATAAATTATAAATTATATACTATAGTGAGGGAAAATTATAAATGTACATTACTTGATATTAGTTGCTGTTGTAAATTATTTTTTATTTTAACCACCACAAATAAATCAATGTTTATCTTACTAAATTAATATTATTGTTATTAACTTAGGTGTTTTGATTTACTTCTGCAAGAATAATTGTAAAACTGCCTTATCTTATTCTGTAGTATATTCCATGTTATATCTCATTATCAAGTAAAACTACTTAATAAATGTTACCTTCTTTGTAAGCAAGAATATGCACTATGGACCATGGTGCTCTTTATAAATTTATGAATCCATTGTATATGTAGATATAAACTATTATAAGGTCATTTTGTGATCAACTTATTTATTTATTAATTATATTTTAAATTGCCTGAATATGACATTTACTCCGTATATTTAAATTTTCCGAATATATAATACACAAGCAGAAAATACCACTTGGTTTATAATTACATTTATTATATGTATTTTCCCAAAATATGTGATGCATTTGCAGACCAACTAGCCCTGCTCAGTTATCATATTTTTATTACATTTGTGGTTATTTAAGGAATTCATTTACTGATAGTCAGTTTCATTTATGATATTATCTGTGTAGTGAGATGAGCAGTCTATTATTTTATATTATTCATTATAATTTTTTGATTTTCCAAATAAAACATATTTTATTTATGAGTTAGTGCCCAACTAACAGTATTTTCATCTTTTCATTTTATTTCCATTTTATTCATTATAAAAAAAATATATATTTTCCTTTACATTTGGCACCCAATGTGGAGCATGACATTCATAACAATAATTTACATTATTTGTCTTTCCATCAAGAGGCTGAGCATTTATCTATAACCCATATGAATGACTTATAATTGTAAAGTAATAAATAGATAAAATTAAAATATTTAATTAATAATCACAAATAATAACAGCTATTTTTGTATATACTGGTGATGGATTAAAATGATTGGTGACTCAGTAGATAATAATTTTAAATTTATAGATTTATTTTGTGAAGAAATTGAATTTAGAATGAGTTATCAAATTGTTTTCTGAAAATAAAGTACATGAGTTGATAATTGATGAAGTATGCCAAAAGGGAAGTGTAAAGACAAAGAACCAGATTATGATGACTTGATTTTCCATATAATAATAAAAATAAGGATTTATGGTCATGACATTAAAAACACCAGGTGTGTGCCCTCTATTAATAAAATGACAAAGAAATGTGGCTCATTATTAATAAATATTAAGTTTTCCTAAAAGTATTTGAAGCTAATTTATTTAGTTAACATATTGTATCTTAGTTATTTTGAAAAATATTTAGCATTTTGAACTCACTGTTTGAATCTGTTGATAATAGCATAATGTGAAGACTTCTGAGAATGTTCATGAAATCTATGCTATGCTGTATAGAATATGTTACATTTTTATAAGTAATAATAACATATTACTTTGGTATAGTAATGTTATAGTAGGTAATCAATCAATATAGAAAAGTGATGATATTGTGAATTTTATATTAGAGGCTTGTTATATAAATTAAAATGTATATTAGTAGAGATTTAATGAAGTTGTATGATTCACCATATAAAGAATAATAAAGGAAACATATTATTTATTTCATTTGGTCTGGACTATTAAATTGAGGAGGAGAATTATGTTTTTTCCTTTCTAAAATAATAATTATAAATAATAATAAAATAGGAAAAATAAAAATGAGTTCGATATAGAGGGCAGAAAAACAAATTAGTGAAGTATGTGTCCATCAAAAAATGGTCAAAATGAACCTATAATAGCCATGTTAAAATGTTTTAATGAGAGAACTGAAAAAAAAAGAAAAATGTGATAAAAATCAAATAGAAATAAAGAAAGGAAAAACTAACAAGATATTTAATAAATAAACTCAATGAAAACCAGGATAAATTAAAAAAGAGCTTAATGAATATTATGATTGAACATCCAAAAAGATGTGATAAAAATCAAGAAGTATTTAAACAAAAAATGAAACAAGGTCAAGAAATGTCATTAATGAAGATAAAAGAAGAGAGTCAACATGAGTTAGAGAATCAAATACATAAAACTAAGAGTAAACACATAAAATTGAAAAATTGAGTTTAATGAACTAGAGAGTAAAATTGGAAAAACTCACGTCAAATTCAAATAACATTCAGTAAGCTAGAAGTTAGTATAAAAAAGGCAAAATTGAAACTAAAAGTTAGAAAAGAATTGAAAAATTTCAAGATAAACAGGAGCAGGAGATCAATGGTTTGGAAGCTCAAATGGAGCAAAGTCATCAAAAGTATGACATTAATTTAGATAGGATACAGTCTGAAATAAATGGTTTGAGAATTTACTTACCATCTTCAAATATTTTAGCTGAGTTCAATAAAGTTGTTGAGGATATAACTTCCATAAAGGAACGACTAGAAGATTTATTGCAGAATAAAAAAGGGGAATGTAAATGATAAAAAGAGATTTGGAAAAAGACTGTCAAGTCAAGATTAAGAATTTTATTGCATAGATAAAATATCAATTTCAAAATGAAATCAGAAAAACCTGGATATAGTTTAACAAAATCTTATGATGAGAATACAGGGGTTCCACATAAACCATAGTATTTCCATTTAAATGTGATATCCTGCCACCCTGCTATTATTGCTTCATGAAATGAATGAAAATATTAAATAATAAGTATTTTCAGGTTCAATGTGAAAATGAACAGCCTGCAGAAAGTTATAATATCATATGCACTAAGCTGAAAATCTTCAAGGATGACATCACAGATCACCCTGTAGAGGATTTGATAATGTTGCAAAAATTATTTTCATTTTATGGATTTAAAGAATTGGAGATTTCTATAGTAAGCAATCACTTGTATGGGTCTCCTTAGAATTGATGGGAGTTCTTGTTCCTAAGATCAGTTACATTTGGAGAATATTACCAATCTTTATTGAGTAACTTTTGGAGTGAAGACAGACAGGATAGCATTCACTGTCAAATTTCTCAGAAAAGGTTTACAGTCAATTTGGGGGGGGTGGCTTAAGCTAATTTCTCCATTGACAAATGTTGAAACTCAGAACCCTGATTCGTACCCATTGTCTGAGTGTTAAATTTTAAGAACCATCAGCCATAATATACCTTGATGGGTTCAACAAATCCTCCTTGCTGCCAATAGAACCACTATCAAAAATGTAACAGATTTACTAAATAATATTGATATGGAAGGATTAATATAAGAATGTAAAAAAACATAGGGGATGAACATTTTAGAACATGTAATTCTGCATTCTAAGCTTCAAATATACATGTGACATCCCAAGGACATAGTCAACCATGGCAAAAGCCTAGGTGGTGCAACAATATTTGTCCATATTAAAAAGCTGAAAGCTTTTATAATGAGTATCACAACAAGCAATCAAGAGTTTGCTAATACATTGACTCCTCTGAATACAGCTAAGGAAATGATATCAAAGCATGTTCCAGCATCACTGTCAAACTTGAGAAACAAACCAAAGCCTTGATGGGATATTCCTTCCTATAAAGATCTACCAAAACAATAAGAGACTATGAAATTAACATACATTATATTATACATGCTCTAAACAATATAATTGTTGAGGATGATCCAGGAGTGAATTTTAAATGTACATTATATGATGTTAATTGCTGCTATAAATTATTCTTTATTTTAGCCACCACAAATAATTTAATGCTCATCTTAAAAAATTTATATTGTTGTTATTAACTTAGATGTTTTGATTTACTACTGCATGAAATATTATAAAACTATTTTATTGTATCCTATAGAACAGTCCATGTTATATCTCACTATCAAATAAAACATTCCTTAATAAATTTTAACTTCTTTGCCAAGCAAGAGTATGCACTGTGGACCCATTGCCATTCTTTATAAATTTATGAGTCCATTGTACATATTGTAACATAAATAAAAAATAGTGTTGCAAAAATGGTAATATCAAAATGGCTTGCAGAGGAAAAGATGGCAAAATAATAAACTGGTAAACTAATAAACTAGTCATTTCAGGTACCTGGCCTATATTTCGATCCCTAGTTAAGCAGCCATTGTAACATTATCAAAAAGTAACAAGTAGTGGGTGAGAGCAATTTGTAATCAAATAAAAATATTTCAAAATAAATCCAACAGTAATCTACCCATTTTTATCTCTAGTTTTATATTAAGTGAATACTATATGAATATGGTCCATCAGGGCACCACTAGCTTAGCTAAACCTAGACAAAGTTATATTCTATATCTGCTTACATTATGTACCAGGTTTGAAACCATAACTGAATGTAGGATTTAGTATTTTAGGACCATATCACATTTGCACTAACATTAAGAAAAACAAAAATATACTTATGCTTTAGTTGTCCATATAAAATTTATCAGACAACATTACTACTTAGATTTTAATATCATAAATGCCTTTCAAAATTTTTATGTCCTGCTAGCTCATATGAAACACCATAGATTTAAGATGGCAGTTCAGTCAGCTTTGAATAATGTTGATAATCAGAATGTTATAATGATTCAAAAATGATCACCAAATACTGTGAAAATCATTATTTATCGATGGCCAATGAATACATTTATCTAAATCATTAATTTAAAAATATGATGATAATGATGATGATGACAATGGTACTTCCATCCACAGCTTTAGAACTAACACCATAAAATTTAGTTTTTATAAATTTATAATTATTTACCTAACTTTCATTTCAACAAAAAAAATTATTAACAATAAATAGTGATTACATTCTGATTAAAAATAAATAAATAAATAGACTGTACAATAACATGATTATATTAATGTTCTGTTCGCCATCTGGATAGATTATGTTATGAGAATGCAATTGTTATACACTTATGTGGTTGGGTATAATGAAGAATTTTGTGTAGATTATGAGAAACTAAGAACTTGTTTAATGGTATTAGCATTTTTAATATAAACATGAATATTTTCTTTTAAGATTGCCTATTCTAAAATGCTTGGTAGGTGGGAGTTGATAATCAGGAAAAGGATAGAGCAGTTAAAGACCAGGTGTCATCAAAGACTTTACTGGAGGCAAGGAGCTGATCACATTTCTTGATTTTTTTGAGCATTTGATAAAACAATGGTATGATTTGTGGCAGAGGTAATTCCATGAGAGTTTTGCATCTCACTATCCATATGGCATAAAAGGCAAAGGTAGAAAGCCTTATTATTGCAAAAGTTCCATTATGAATAGCGTTTTCAAGTGAGAAAATCATGTCAGAACTTATGTTGGAGTTGATGATGATTATATCTTTCAGTGTTTTAAGTCTTGGGCACCAGTGTATAATATGATCTGTGGTTTCATCTTCATGGGAACACAGATCATATATTGGGTCAATGCTAGAAAAGCCTCTTCGGTGATAAAGAAACCAATTTGTGGGAAGCACATTAAGATTAATTTTAATGATGAAGTCAAGGAATTTGGGTTCCAGACTCATAATGAGTCTTTGGTTGGTTACCTTTAGGGTGGTTTTAATGGGTTGTTAATTATAGTTGATTAGATTGTATGCTTCCCATAAGGTGATATTTTGGTTAAGGTTAGAGGGCATCAGTGGATTATAAAGTTGTAGATTTTCTACTAGCAATGCTATCCATGACCTGGGAAACAGTGGAGGATGATCAGTCAGTGTAATTTTTTTAATAATGTTGGAGTATCTGCAGGAGTGTATAAGATTATGTAGAATGTTGTGGGTTTTTTTGTAAAATGATTGCCTGTGTTGAGTGGAATGACAGTCCATTGAACCTGCATGGTCATTGGATACCTCACAAGCTAATAGCAACTGTCTTTTCTCTCCAGAGAAGTTTGGTGCATAATTGGTTAATTTTGTTTTGAAAGTGTTTAGACATTTTATGAATGGAAGATAAATATGAGATTTTTGGCATTATGATCATGTTGAAGAGGCCAACCTTTCCATATAATGAAAGGTATTCTATAGAGAGTGAAGTGGTGATGGCTTCGGTTGATTGGAGGATTGAATCTTGAATCTCGCAGTTGGAGGTTTGAAGATTGGGAAGCCTAGATATTTTTGGTGTTTTGCAAAAAAGGGGGAGTTAATTTGTTTGCCAGACATTATCTTCCAGATGGAAGATTTGTTAAAATTTATTTGTAGGCCAAGTTTCATTGTATTTTTGTTTAAGATGTTCATGAGATGGGAAAGGTGTTTAATGGTGATAAGCACGACCATGATGTCATCTATATATGCAAATACATTGAAATTTTTATTGAGAGGGAAGGAATATTCCTGGGAGGTTTCTTTCTATATGCCGAGAAGAATAGGGAACTGAGCAGAGATCCTTGATGGATTGACTTGTATGGCTTGAAACCTGGTGTGATCTTGCCATCAATAGAGAGAAAAATCTCTGTTGTTGAGCAGATTGCTTACCATCTGAACAATCATGGACAAAATGTCACATTCCACCAGAATATCCAGACCGAATCAAATGCCACCACAACATCCAGTTGGACAGCAATAGGTTTGAATTTACGATGTACTCTGATATAATTGAATAGTGCAGTTACGTTGGTCGTAGCATGCGAGGTTGATGATCCCTTTTTTCTGTATTGGTTTGGTAAGATATAGTTAAGAATTTGACTTTGGATTTGATCTTTAATGACTGATTCAATTATCTTGATAAGCAATAGGGTCATGGAAATTGGCCAGATACTGTTAATGTCATTTAGTGGTTTTGCTTTTTTAATAAAGGGCATGAATGCCATGGTAAAGATCTGTTATGTTTCTGTTGCTGGAGGCTAGGTGATCAATCATTTTTTTAATAATTGAAACAATGAATTTACTGGGGTGTTTAAGTAGGAAATTTGAGATGCTGTAAAGGCCAGGATGAATGCTGTCAGGAATGGATGTTATCTTCTTTTTGATTTGGATTTCTGTGATGCCATATTTGCCCAGGTCACCAGCATCCAAACAGCTGTTTAAGGAGGAGTTCCATCTTTTTGCATTGATTGGCAAAATTGTTTGTTGATGTGCAGCATCATTGGAAATCCAATGAGATTGATGCCATTAGTATTAATGGATAAGGGAGTGACTTTTTTTATTGTACCCCAGTACCCATATGAGGTAGTCTCTTGTCCTGCAGTGTTGTTGTGATGACATATTTGAATTTTCTGATGGATGTATATTCTGCAAGGCACTTTTGCTTGACTTTGTACAGATTTTTTAGGGAGATATTTTTTCTGTATTTGTGAAAATTTGCTGTAATGTTTGAAGTTGTATATTAATGTCTGTTAGGTCATTTAAAAGACCATTTGGTCCTTTGATTTTCTTGGTGTGGTGATTTAATATGGACTGTAGGATTCCGATGAAGGAAAACCAACCCTCCTCAGAAGGAAAGGAAAGGATGTTTATTTTCTGGAAATAGATGTATGCCTCAGACACTATCACTTCAGTCATGTTTGATTGGTTGATCATGCACATGGTTTTCCCAGGTCCATCAACAGATATAGGGATTGAAATAGGTGTAAGTTGTAAGATCAGAGCCATATGATCGGAGAAAGCAACAAGGGCTAAGGCTGCATTGAGGTTGAAATGGAGATCTGGAGTGTAGTAAACCAGATCAATAAGGGATTTTTAGTTTTAATATAAAAAGAGTAGGCTTCGGGAGGGAAGAAGCCCTCTCTACACATTAACCTGCAATTTATTAGATGCAAAAATCTCTTGTTGATGTCATTGTATGTGATGTTAAAAACTCCCAGGAGAATAGTAAGGGAGGCTTTGTTAGCATTGATGGCATTTAGGATATGGACTATTTTTAGATATTGAGAGGTGTCTTTGGCTGTATATATATATATATAAGCTATGATAATCGGATAACCCCAATAGTCTATTTCTATGATAATTATATTGGAATCTAGGAATATAATGCTAAAACTTTTTGGTGGTGTTGACTTGTTGAGAAGAATACCAACATCATCTGATGTGAATGGCCGATGGAGAATCTAGTAAATCTGAGAGATGAGAGAAGAGTTAGTATTTTATGATATGGTGATATTTAGTTTCACCTATAAGAAGTATGTGTGGGGAACAAAGTGAGAGCCAGTTTTTAATAGCTAAAACTCTATCAATTGAATTGATTCTGCAGATGTTAATGCCATCAACTTTGCAGAACATGATAGATTAATCCAAACCATCCTCAGCAAAGTGTACCAAGTCAAGGTGGGACATCTCCATATTGAAGAGGTCTGATGCTGTTTGCCAATCAGAATTTTGTGATTAAACTTGTGGCTGGATTGGGAATATATTAATTGGTTGAGGAATTGCATCCATAAAGTCTTCACTGTCTGATGTAATAATGTATTCAGTCTGAGATTCATCAGATTAATTGTATCGATGATTGTAAGATACATGGTTTTTCTCTTTATGAAGCTTTGAGCTGGATGTATCTGAAATTTGTATGTTAGATAGTGGTAGTGAGTCATGTATCGGGAGAAGCTGTCATCATCTGAGCTTTATCTATCTATGCAATTTGAGTTCCTTTTAATTTTCTTATTTGAATTTTGGGTATTTGTTGTGTCCATTTTTTTGAGGGTTTTGAAGTTTATTAGTGTTGTTTTTCTCCTGTTCTTTTGATAAAAGTGTTTTTCATTGTTATGAGATTTTGGTTTATATTTCAGACCTGAGTCATTTTCTGTTTGTTGTATCTGTTGTGAAACATTAATCATGCTGACTATCGGGTTGAGGGTTTGATAAGTCTTTTCATCTGGATGGTTAAGTTTTGCAGGAGTTGAAGATAATGAGGACAGTTTGTGGATCACTTTGTTTAGGTTTGCTAGACTTAGCTGGCCTGAATGTTGATGTATCAATGGTTTTAAGCTGAGTGGGAGTTATTTTGGATGTATTGTTTTGAAATTTTATAAGTGCATTTTCTTCATCACCTGGGTCTTTCTTGCTCTCATCAGATAGATTGGTCATGTTGTCTTCTTTTGTAGTGAGAGTTTGACCTAATGTTGCTTCTTGAGGATTAGTATTGCATGCGTGGTCTGTTTGATCTTGAGTATTATTAGTTTGAGTGATTGGTTTAGGAGCGGTATAGGTTATTGCTTGGTTCTCTGATTCACTACTATTAGTATAAATGGTAGTGTTTGTTCTTTTTTGAATATTTTCATTTTGAAAGATAGGTTTAGTTGTGTAAGGGTTTGTTGGAGGATTTATTTGAATCAAATTGTCTGGGTTTGTGAGGTTGTTGTTTGAATTAGGCCCATGAGGTGTTTGGCTATTTATGGTTGTGGTAGAAGTGTTAATAGATCTACCAGGACATCTATGAACTTTATTCTTTTTAATACCACAGTGTGTGCATATTCTTGCTGCACAATCTTTAATGAGGTGTGTTCTTTGAACGCAGAAGAAACATTGTGGCTGTATTCCCTTGAATGTCAAAACCATATGAAAGACTCTTGCAGTAAAAATAGTAATAATAACATTTAATAAATAACATATTTTGCTCTCAAAGAAATGCACTTAATGGATTTCTCAAATAATAACTTTATTATTTAAAACTAAAAGCAAGTTTAAAAAGGTAATTGTAAGTTTGGGTGGTTATTCTAAGAACTAAAATGTCTGCCACCTGCTATGCAATAGACTCCCACATTTACAATAATTGAAGCAATGAATGCATGTTGATTAATATGAAAATAACTAAAACAAAATAATCTACATAAATAAGTATTAATCATAGGATTTGCAGAACACACATCCACTATTTCATGTAATCATGTATTTATCTATTAAAGAATTATGGTGATTTCTGAGCTGACCAGCCAACAGAGGTATAGAAAAAAAATTTAAGATATGGTTGGTGCACAAGATGGTAACTGTTTTAATTAGAATTTATATTTAAAATTTGGTGAGGCCTGGTCGGAAATCTTATCAGCATGCTATTATTAAATAATAATAAAATGTAAAAATAGAAATATGCACCCAAGAAGTAGATAGAGTTAGGTAAGCTAGATTATTAAAAGAATTTACAAAATAGATTAACAATTAAATTTATCAGTGCACAATTTATATAGAGTGAGCTATAGCTTGAATAAAATTTAGAGTACTCTACAGTCCTTGAGTACAGGTACCTGTTTTATAAGAAGCTTTTCATGTTCCATGGTCAGTTGCAAATTGTTAATTAGTTTAAGCAGTAACAGTTCTTTCCCGCACTCAGGTTATGGATTCATTTCAATAGCAGCAGCAGCTTTCCGATTATTTGGATAACAGATCCTCACAATTTAATTTGTGAAAGGCACATGTGGAGGTTTGGGCATCTGATTGACCATCTCTGGGAGAGAATAGTCTGGGTGCTTTCTACTCCATCATCTTATAATGGACAAATTAATTTGATTCTCTGATTCTCTCACCAAGCAAGAGCACAGCACAAAGTCTAATAATCCAGGTCTAAAAGTTAAAATCAAAATGTCCTCCTCTTTTCTGTATCTTATCTTTCAATTTCATTCTAGTTTATTTTTAGTTCCATTCATTTGCCCCGAAAAGAATCAATGCATTTTTAGAATTTTAATTAACTCAGAAAGCTACATTTCTATTGTTTAATTTGTTTTACCTTTTTAACATTTTTTTAGTAATTAAAACTTTTAGGGAATTTTTCTAATTAATCTATCATATCTCACCGATCATGACTTGCCAAATTTCAAGTACAAAGGCGATTTATAATTTATTTTTACTTCACATGTGCATTAGCTTATTGGCTTATTGGTATTATAGTTTATAAAAACACCACGCTATATAAAATAAATGTCTTATTTTCTTTAAATTAAAATCTAATTTCAAAATTATTTAAAATACGATTTTTAAAAACAGCAATAAATTAACGAAAGTTTATAATTTAAATAATTTAAAATAAATAGCTAAAGTTATATAAACAATATATATAACTAAAAGAAAAATTTGAAATTATATCAAATATTTTCATTTATTGTTTTAAATTTGTTATCAAAGTGTGTGTGCGTTTGCTACACACACAATTCGATACCAAAAAGTTTAAATTTAGATAGGATAAAGGTGGTGGGTGAGAGATGATAGAAAAAGGTGAAGCTTAAGATTCGAATTCAAATCTTACTGTTTCAATATATTTGTATATAGTCCTTTTTAACTTTGTATTTAGTTTGTATTAAATAAATATAATGTTGTAGTATATATAAAATATTTTTTCTTGAATTAAAACTAATGCTATTTCTATTATAAAACGAAACATTTATTTGCATGTTCATAAATATATGCCAGAATAATTAAAGAGAGCAATGAATAAAATCCCTTCAAACAGAAATTTAATAACTTAATAATCATAGTTTTTTATTGTTAAACCCATCATTTTCTAAGTAAATAGTTTCACAGGTTTTACAATATTACTATTGTAAATAAATCAATCTATAGGTTGATACACAAATGTTATAAACAACATAATACAAAAAACTTTGAATTACAATTTACTTCTTTTAATAAACAATGAATCACAATTAAGTTTAAGTGTTAAGAAATCATACAGAATTTAAAATATATGTTATGGCAATATGTAAAAAAAAATACAAATGCTATATCTTTACTATATATATATATATATATATATATATAATGTTATACTTAATGTTTTAATGGTTATATAATGTAGATAAATTATAACTTTTTGGGCTATACCGTGTATTGTTTTCCATTAAACACCGATATTTTGACAGAATAGCAAATGCCATTATCAAGGTTAACTTTTGAAAGAAAAACTGTTAGATCTTAACAAATAACGTGATTGTGTATGAGATGAAAAATGAGATTCAAGTTCAGCATTCACAATATGAGGTTTATCAAAATGTTTATTTCCCTCAGTATTTTTACCTATTAATTTTCAGTTAATATTGGATAAAATGAGTGGTTTCCACATAGCTGGAATATGTTGTGCTTCATCAGTTCTATTTAAACCAGTAGGTCTCTAATATTTCAATTGACTCTCTCATAGTTTTCCTTTCAAAAGTTAACCTTGATAATGGCGGTTGCTATTCCGTCGAAATATCGGTGTTGAATGGAAAACAATACACGGTATAGCTCAAAAAGTTATAATCTATTTACCTACCTACCTACCTACCTACCTACCTACCTACATACCTACCTACCTACATACCTACCTACCTACCTACCTACCTACCTATCTATCTATCTATCTATCTATCTATCTATCTATCTATCTATCTATCTATCTATCTATCTATCTATCTATCTATCTATCTATCTATCTATCTATCTATCTATCTATCTATCTATCTATCTATCTATCTATCTATCTATCTATCTATCTATCTATCTATCTATCTATCTATCTATCTATCTATCTATCTATCTATCTATCTATCTATCTATCTATCTATCTATCTATCTATCTATCTATCTATCTATCTATCTATCTATCTATCTATCTATTGAAGCAGTCAATCTTAGCTTAAGATTGTGTTTCATGTTTCTACCTACTAACCTGTGTTTAAATCCCTATTTCCCATCCCGCTCCTTTTTGTCGTATATATATTTTATGTATATGTTTGAGATGTGTGCCTAAATTATAAAATTTAATGTTTCAATAAAATGTTTTAAAATTATTATTAATTAATTATTAGTTCTTTTTTATTAAAGTATTATAGATGCGGCTCAAATATATACATAGGAGCAAAACTTACTAACAAAATATTGACATTTGTAAATATTTATTATATGTCATTTTTAGCTTTTTCTTTTTAATTTGCTTGTTTTTCTATTGGACTGTATATTTTTTATAAAATCCAATATGGAAGATGTGACTGTTGTTAATTGTCCAAAAATAATTAAGGGTTGGAAGCACTATTGTTTTAATCTGGGGTAGATATTTTTAATTAAAGTTTTTTTATTTAAAATGGGATTAAGATTAGGGATACTTTTGTTAAAAAGATGTTAAATCTACTTCTAATCTGGAAATAGATTTGAATTTATTTTTGGATGTTATCTTACTATTGCATCTTCAAAAACAACTGATAAAAGAAAAAGGATAAAATGACTGAATTTTGAATCACAAGGAGATTAGCTATTCTAGAGAAAATGATTGTTAACATCGCGGTGAAACTAAAAATGATGTAGCAGTAAATCCACCTCTTGCTGACCCTGGTGGCTCATACTTCCCACTAATGTACAATCTAACTGCTGCCCTAAGATGATGGAGAACTTTCAAAATGCTAATAGAAACTTGCTGTTACTAAGAAGAATTCATTTGGATCCTCAATTTGCCATGCATGCGCCGTACTTTGAAAATAGACTTATTAAATTTGCACAAGGTAACTTTTATGCTACTATTTGAAAATGAATCTAGCCTCGCTAATCTCAAATCCTACTAATGAAGATTTCTCATGTATTATTTAACTTTGCTTTTTATATAAATCTGTGAATGTAAATTTGCTCTCAAATGATTTCTTTATATCTAATCCTATCTCATATGCTTTTAACCTTTCTTTAATTTTGGTGTGGTCAGATATTTATTACTTGATTTTATATATATATATATATATATGCTTATTTATTAATATATATATATATATATATATATATATATGCTTTTTTATTAATTTGCTAATCTGAAACAAACTGGTGAGCTTAATTTATAAAAATCTTTTTTTGTCATTTTTTAAGTAAACCTTCATGAAACAAATTATAAACGTCCATTTAAAACAATGCATTATTAATTAATATACTCGCCAGATTGTTTTTCGAGCCAACATTCTATTTATGTTTTAATATAATATATATATATTTGTTTAACTCTGGATTTTCTACCGGTGTAAATCCAGAACTTAAGCTAATTAACGCTTTGAAATATTCTTTATTCATTTCTGAACAGGTGACCGATTATTTGTTTTTTATATAACTGC